>JAASFU010001198.1:0-10017 GCA_023333955.1 Globisporangium paroecandrum | reverse complement strand
TGTTTACTACTGGGAGGGAGGCCTGTAGTTTGGACAAGCAGAAGCGCGCATCAGTCGATTGAGTGAATCAGAGGTAAATTGATGTTGCTCATGCGTCAAGCGCTGCGTGTGCAGCGACGCGCGCGCAAACGCAGCCCCCAGCCTCTTCGCATGTACATGCGCAGCAGCAGTACCAGTAGTAGAAGCGACACTCAAGAACCCGCGCAACAAGAGCAGACGCAGCGCACGGCGCGCTCTCTCCGCGATGTCGCACGCGGCCACGTCGTGCACACGCTGCTGCTGCCCAGCTCGCAGGACCTGGTGTGCAAGAACATGATGTGCGAGCACGTGGGCTCGTCATGCGCCTGCAAGCTGTCGCTGGTGCTCGAGCGCCTGGCGCAGCTGCAAGAGATGGATCTGTCCAACAACCAGCTGCGCTTCCTGCCCGAGTCGACCTTCCAGCTCGCGCAGCTCACGCGCCTCAACCTGTCGCGCAACCAGCTCACAGAGCTCTCGTCCAGTATCAAGCAACTGCAGCGACTCCAGCTGCTCGATCTGAGCCAAAACTGCATCGCCAGCCTCCCGGAAGACGCGCTGCTGGCGCTCCCCAACCTGTGCGAGGTGCGCGTCTCTGGGAATCCAGTGGATCTGAAGGCGGCGGTGCTGTCGGAAGAGCTCCGAGCCAAGATCACCACGTAAAGCAACGCGAGTGGGCTGCGGCGGAAGCTAAGTAACGTACGTGCATTACGCGTGTGGCTCATATGCTTGCAATAAATACAATATGATATTATTATTTGCTGTGGTGGTTGTTTTGATAGTGATCCTGGCGTCTTTTGTGTTCCTCCCACAGAGAGAGATACAGCAAACCTAGAGTTTGGGCAGAATGACGCCGCGGTCACCGCCCCCCTCCGTGGAGCTGCTGTAGAGTTTGCTATTACGCTGCGACTCCTTCTTGCGAAAGTTGTCGGTTTTGGCGTCCTGCTGAAGCATGATCTTGCTGCCTTTGTGGCTGGGGTTGGTCTTGGAGCTGCGGCGGTCCATGATCAGCAGCCCCATGTTGCGTCCGTTGTTGCTCCCCGACCGTGAGATGCCTCCCTTGGCCGTGCCGCTCTTCTTTTTTATGGGCGACGGCGAGCGCACTTCCTCGCCGCTCTCGCTGTCCGATGCGTGGTGGTCGTGCGTCGACGCGGTCTCAGAGGAGGACGCGCCGTCGTAGATGGATGGCGTGGGTGTGGGCTCGCGCTCTCTGCCGTCGTTTACCATCGCCATCGAGATCGCGTCTGTGAGGCTCTCGCTTGAGCCACTCGCCAGCGACGCTGCCTTGAGGAAGCGCGGGTCGGTGCGCTTGATGCGGTATTTGCCTTCGCGCACTTTCATGATCCGGAGCGAGCCCGAGAGCTTGTCCTGGACCGTCACTCCCGTCGTAGGCGTCACGGGCGCGAGCATTCCCAGGTATGTCCGCGGCTCGTTTGGAACAAAGCGCGCGTCGTCGATCGACGAATTGTGGAACGCCCAGGACACGGGCAGCTGGGAGCCCAGGCGGATAGACGTGTTGCCGAAGATGAAGACCCACTCAGCAGGACGCAGCGGCGGCAGGTTGGCTGGGAGCGTGATCGCCATCCGATCTACACGCTGGATGCTCGTCTGATCAAGGTCAATCATCGAAAGCAACGTCGTCATGATGCCGTCATCCATCTCGTCCGGTATTTCGGATCCGTCTTCCGCAGCTGGACGGTCGCGGTCCTTCTGGACGTGTTTAATGTGCGCTAATGCGATCGCACACGCCGGCGCCATGTCCGGTCCTCCTACGGTGGACAGTCGGATGAGCAGGCGGATGACCCCGTGGACGACCAAATTGTCCAGCCTGGGGCTCTTGCAGGATGTCACGTTGTAGAGCGTCAAGATTGCGTTTCGGCACGTCTCCTTGCTCGTGCTGTTGAGTGTGATGGCGCGAATGATCGGAATCAGACGCGGGTCGTCCATCAGTGGTGGTAGACACTCGAGTGACGTCGATAGCGAGCGCAGGATGATCGAGCAGCGTTCGGCGAGCTCGGGAGCAACCACCAGCGATGGCGGCAGAGGAGATGGCGTGTCCCCACTTTCAGATGACGGAGGAGGCAGCACAGCGCTCGCGATCACGTCTAAGGCGCCATCATTCAGCACCATGAGCCCTGCGTTATCGCATCTCGCGAGCTGGCTGAGTGCGTAGATGCATTGCAGCACACTCGCTGGGCTGCAGTGCGGCGCCGCGAAGCGCAGCACTTTGACCGCGCCTTTTGCGGCGATCTCGTTCCAGTCCTGCGGGTCCTCGCATAGTATCGCGATGATCTGCACGCACACTTCGATGACCTGGGGCGAGATAGGACTGCGCGAGAACACGATCTGCAACACGTTAATGAGTTCTTTCTGGAGCATCACCTTGCGGAAACGCAGGTGGTGCGAGAGGTTGTAGAGCGTCTGCACACAGCCCAGGAGCACGTCTTCCTCTTCGCTCACAGAGAACAGGCGGATCGTTGGCTCGATCGCGCCAGACTCCTCTATCCGATCGTGCAGTGTCGGGACACACGAGATGTTGCAGATCGCGTTGAGTCCAAAGAGGTTTTGTTGACTATCGTCCGACGTGACCATCTTGATCAGCACGTCTACAAGGTTGTTGGTCGCCATGGCTTCGCAGTTGACACGCTGTGAGGACAAGTAGCAGAGTACGGACGCGCAGTAGCGCATCGTGGGCGGGTCGTTGTGCTCCGAGAGCACAAGTGTCGCGACCAGCGCGCCACCCTCGACGAGCTTGGTCTCGTTACCCTGCTTCATGGCGATGTTCATGAGACAGGCGGCGAGTCGGCGGTGGATGTCCTGGTTGCTGAACTCCATTTCGCACATTTTAGTGATCACCTGCGCGACGTTGATCTCCATGAGGATGTCAAGCATCGTCGGGTCGCATGACAGGTTATAGAGCACTGTGACACAGAGCGAGCGGATCTCGACGCTCTCGAGCCGCGCGAGCTTCACGAGCGCGTACAGCACGCCCTCTTTGATGTGCGCCATGCGGTACTCGTCATGTGTGAGCAGATTGTAGAGCGCGTGCGCACAGATTTCTTTTGTTGAGTCGCTGTTGATGCGCAGCAACGAGTTGACAATGAAGTCCGGCACGGTGCCTTCTTTCCAGATGTGCCGCGACCGCTGACTACGCTCGACTGCCAGGTTGCAGAGCGTCGCGGCCGAGTAGATCTGGATATCTTCGATCCCGCAGCGCATCATGAGCGTCAGTGCTGGGTACAGCTCGGGGCTCTTCGTGAGCGTCGAACGGAACGACGCGTTCGACGCCAGCTTGGAGAACGCGATCGCACATGTGAGTGTGATGGTGGCGTGCGGCGACGCGGACAGGTCGATGAGCATTGAGAGGATCGGCGTTCTCTCTAAAGCTTCCGCGGCGAGGTTGCAACACGCGGTGGCGCAGCAGAGCAATGTGTCCTTGCCGACCGAGTTCATGAGCTTGCGGATCAAGCGCACACAGCCGTCTTCGACCATGCGCACGCGTGAGTCCACGTCGAATGACAAGTTTGCGACGACCGCCGCGCACTGCTTGATGAGCTCTTCGTTCTTCACGGGCCGCTGGAAGATCTGGAAAAGAATCTTGACCACGTCGACGCGGATGAGCACCTTGCGACTCTCTTCGAAGAACGACAGGTTGAAGAGACAACCAACCGCACATTCTTGGTTGCGTAGCAGCACGACGGGCGTCTTGTCGTTCGCATTCACCGGGGCCTCGTCCTCCACTTCGACGCCGTCTTTGTTCACCACAAACTTCTTGCAGAGCCGCGCGATGGCCTTGATGATGTCATCCTTGAGCAGGAAGTTGTGCAGGCTCTTCTCGCAGGACAGGTTGAAGAGCGCGTTAGCGCACAGCTCCTTGACTTTGTCGTGTGATGACGCGGACAGACGTGCAAGCACCGCCGGCGCGTTGCTCTGCATGAGCTCCGAACACGTCGCCGGGTTCTCCATGAGGCTGCAGAGTGACACGATCGCGTACTACTTGGTGAGCGCGCTCGACTCTTCCAAAAAGTGCAGCAAGAGCGTGACGACGCCGAAGCGACCGAGTAGCTGGCGGCTGTCGGGGGTCGACGACATGTTGGACAAGCTCAGAGCAATGCTCTCCTGAATGCCCTTGTTCGCCTTCTGGCCCATCTCGACGAGTTGCACGACCGCGTCACTGAGCACCAGGTTCTTCAATGACGTTGGGTATGATGAGATGTTGGCGATCGTGAACGCGCAGCGCTCGCGCACGGTCTCGTTCTCAAACTTGAGCAGGTCTTCGAGGCACTCGAGGATGCGCACCTGACTCAGCAGCTCCAAGTTTGACTGGGAGCCGGAGAAGTTGGAGAGCGCGGTCGCCAGGTTGATCTTGACGTCCGCGTCGCTCACGCTCTGCGACAGCTCGCAGATATTGTCGAGGATGCCGTCCTCCACGACCTTGCCGCGCGGACCGTTGAGCAGCGACAGGTTGCAGATCGCCTCGGCCGAGAAGCTGATGCTCGTGTGCTCCTTCTTGGTCGAGATCTTGAGGATCGTCTGCACGACGCTCTCGGCGACCGCCGTGCCCGAGTAGGACGCGATGTTGATCAGCGCCTTGACGCACGCCTCCTTGGTCTCGTGATCGGGCGAGTTGAGCATTGAGATAATCGCCGAGACGCAGCCCTCCTGGACGAGTCGCAGTTGGCCGCTGCGGTCGTAAGAAAAGCGGCAAAGCGCCATGGATGTGTTGCGGCGAATCTCTTCGTGTTGAGCCTTGGCGAGCTCCAGCAGCGCCAGCAAGACGCCCTCTTCGATCATCTTGACGCAGAGCGACGCCTCCCATGTGAGGTTGAGGATCGCAGCGGCGCAGAACTTCTTCACTTCAATGTCATCAAAGACCGAGAGGCAGCTGAGCGCCAGCATGCAGCCCTCAGCGACCATCTGCTTCTCATGACCGATGTCGGTGGCGAACTACAACAGGATACAAAGGCAACCAAGTCAGTGCGTATCTCCCAGTGAGGGCGCCACAACAAATTCTCAGACACACAGACTTACATGGTAGATGCTGAACGCGCACTCCTGCTTGAGGCGCACTTCGCGCGACAGGACGCTGCCCAGTAGATCAAGCTCATCGTGGCTGCTTTTTAAGTGGACGCCGATTCCACTCTCGTCGTCGCCGTCCTGGTTTAGGTCGCTCGTGCTGTTGCCGCCTTTCTTCTTCTTGTCGAGTCCGCTGTCAACCGCCAATCCCGGTTTCTGGAAGCGTGACAAGTAGATCATGCCGTCTTCGTAATCCCCTCGCTGGCTGAAGAGGTCGCCCGAGTACTCGCTGAAAATGTGCTCTCGGTTGGATCCGGTCGCGCTCTGGGTACCGCCGCGTGCGTGCACAAGGATCGACTTGGAGCGAGGCGATTCCACCACTGTAGAAGACGCAGCAGTCGACGACGCTTTTCTCACCGGTGCTGTTGGTGCCATGGGTATCATACCACCACCGCCATTGTTCACCGACGGCGCTGGTGCGTTGATACTAGTAGCTATACCTCCAGAGGGTGAGGTCATCCCACCACCATTGCCAGTGCTCTCGTCACGCGTCTCCTGCGGGATGATCTTAGTGTTGATGTGGCGATAGAGCGTGCGCACGAGGTCCTCCTTGGTCGTGTGGGTTTTCCAGAAATTGCGCTGCCGGTGCAGCTTCCAGTGCTTGACGAGTTCCTTGAGCTCCTCGAAGCGGATGGGGGGCGGCCGCCGGGTCGCGCTGCCGCGGGCAGAGGTCGAAGCGCGTGAGGTATTCGCGCAGCACCTCCAGTTCCTTGTCGCGCTTCAGTTCCTCGAGCAGGTCGTTCGTGTGGCGCGCATTCTGCGACAGCCGATGGCTCATGATGGTCGCCCTTTCAAGCGCATAGACAGCCGTGAGGCCCTTTTGATGTATATTATCTGGGGTGGTGGGCTCTAGAACTAAGTGATGGACAGACCGATGGGCTGTACCTTGCGACTCTGTTGTCCGTTTCGCAGCACTGGTATTCCCCACCAGCCTCAAGCAAAGAGAAGGTGCTCGCTATATATAGGGAGGAACCACAGAGAGCGTTAGGATGAATTTATTATGAACACTGGTGACTGACCCACTTACTTTCACAAGTGAGAGCGCAAGTCTGGAGTCAAAGGAACAAGCAGATCACTCACCTGAGGAGAGAACATGGCGCTGAAGAGCTACCACAAGGAGACACTCAACGGTAGTGCTGTCTGTATAGCTTCACTCAAGATCGACTGGACGAGTCCTGTTGCAAGTACTGACCTCTATCGGATGCTTTACTTGATCGATTGGTAGACAATTGGTACGAAGAGCGCGCACCACCGCTGAATGGAGGAGTGCTGCCTCACGACGGAGTGGTAAGTTCGACATGCAAATGCTGCTTCACATGTTGTATGGTTCGTCCTCTATCGGATATATAGCTGTGTTTCAAGCATTCAGATTGGTCAAATACGGGTTTATCTTGTAGAAAGAGTACGCGACCACGACAGGTTCAGACTTCAATGGCTCGCGCTCGACTGCTCAGGTATTCCAACATTCCAAGCTGATACGATCACCCACCGCTCTTGATATTTCTTGCCCTAATTTGTGCTTCTGATGCACTCTCTCTTCAGAAACAAAAGCCTCGCATGATCAGCGACCACAACCTCGACCAGGCGATCCGGCAAACGTCATCAGTAGACAGCCGAGGCTTCCGCTCGTCGATTCCGCAGTCCGATCCTGAGTCGCAGAAGCGACACTTGGACTCAACCCACCGCACGTCCTTCATCAACCATTTCATCTCAAGCGCTTCACCCCCACAGCGATCTGCAAACGCACATCCCCTTGTCCTCACCCCCGCTGGTGGTGTCGGCAGTCGCAACATTGAGCGCGGCAAGGCGGCGTCTGGAGCCATGGGCGAGGTCTTCCGTGTCAGTGATGAGCCAGAGAGAGACACTCACGCGCAGCGCTCGTGGATGTACTCGACCGACCCGATGATCGTCGCTATGCACCAGAAAGCCGCGCGTGCGGCAACTCAACCACCAGAAGCTGCTGAGACGGAGGCGGGCCGGAACAACGGCAAGCCCGAACACTTTCGACGCCAGACAACATCGATCACTAGCATCCCACAGGACCATCAAGGTGTCTTTGCAGATGACTGAGCTGCTAGTTAGTTCTGTTACCAGCGGTGATCCCTCACATATGCTCACTGATGACCACACCCGATTCATTTCAAAAGCGATACATGGTTTTTAGTATATTTTTCAATTCATACCGGTGATGTGGAGGAGATTGGGAATAAAGCCTTAGATGGAGGACTTTTAGGATTGCGTAAAGCACAAACGATAGCATTCCTATAAGAGGCATCACACAAGCTAGAGTCAGTACCAGTGTCGACATGAGCCATGCAAACAAGCAACGCGCATTCGTAGATGTCCAACATACCATGAACTCTTCCTGGGACATATTCAGGAGATCGTCGTCGTCCACCGACACCAGGCGCTTCGTGGAGCCGTTCACCTTGACCTCGACGTCGTCCGCGCCGTTCTCATCGTCGTCGCACCACTCCCACTCCACGTCTTCCAGCTCTTCGTCGTCCATCGTGTCGCCGTTCATCTCAGCGTCCCAGCCCTGGCGGTCGACCTGCACCTCCACTTCTTCGTTGCCGTCCTCGTTCTCTTCGTTGTAACGCTCGAGTTCGGCCATGTACGCTTTCCTGAACGCTTCCTGGCGCTGCTCCTCGGTCATCTCCGTCTGGTTCAGGTCCTCCATGCTCTGGATACCCGTCGGCATCAGTGATTCCTGCTCCTCCGCGGCAGCAGCTGCGGCCGCCGCTGCCTGGATGTGCTTGGCGGCCATGTGGCCACTAATAGAGCTCCCCAACAGAAACTCGGGAAGTGCACGAGGCGTCTTGGTTGGTCTCTCTGAGACGTCGTCCTCCTATAGCAAAAACGGTAGGCGAAGCACAATCAACTCAGGTTAGCCATATTCGTTGAGAATCATGATAATTCGCCCGTGTGAAGAATCGCACCGCTTTTCGCTTTCCATCCATGAGATATTCGTCTTCAGCTTGATCATTGCCAGCGATGTCCACGATAATCTCTTGGTCCTAGAATTTGGAAAATATTGGAATGTGGGTTAGATGCGTGATAAACAAACTCATTGCATCAAACAGAGCATGTGCGGTTTATGATTTCGTACCCGAGTCCCGTACTGATACAGGTAAGACTGGGCATTCTTGCCGTCGCTGCCGCGGTTGCCGTTCTGACCTGCGCCGTTGCCGCCGCCGCCGGCGCCTCCTGGTCGGCCTCCACCCGCATTTGCCGTCGCTCGCACGCTGTTTCCGCCCAACCCAGCAGCGCGATTGTCGCTCGGAAGGTTGCTGTTTATACATGAAGACAATCACCGCCCAGAGTTAGAGCATGAGCAGTTAAGGTCATACAAGACCAAACGGAAACCTGATCGCTCGGTCTAAATACTGACTTGGGCAGCACGTGTCCTTCTTTCACAAAGTCTCCGATACGACGTAGCACCTCGTAGATGCCTTCGTGCATGCCCGACTGCTTGTTCATCTGGTCTTTAAACTGCATTTACCGAATCACAATACAAACAAATCAGGATCCCTCCATTCTCAAGTCATCTGTCAGCACGCACGTACCTTCCGCTGCAGGTTCTGGATTTTCTCTAGTCTATCGTTGTTGTCGCACTCGAAGAGCAGCTCGTTGCAGTGGCCGCAGCGGAAGTGGAACTGGCCGGGCATGAGCAGCAGCTGCGCCTCCAGCGCCGTGTACTCGCGGCCGCAGTCCGGGTCCTTGCACTGGAACGTCTGACGCTCGATCTCCAGCTGCTCGCTGTCCTTCAGGTGCTCGTGCATCACGTACAGGCGGTACTGCACCACGTCCACAAAGTATTTGTAGTCGATGTACCAGTACGACGTGGACGAGCTGCCTCCGACCCGCTTGTCGTTCAGCACTTCCCTATTCAAAAGCAAACAGAGCAATGCGAATACACCCCACCCTTCAGTCAGTTTCACCAAACGCAAGCACTAGACAGAGAACACGTGTATGTGGCTTCGTACTCGCAGACGAGGTGGTCCTGGTGTAGCTCGTTCATGATTTTGCGCACTTGGCGCGTCTGCAGGTTCACGGCGCTCCCCATCTCATCATCCTACAGAAACAATCAGCAAATACGATCCATCCATTCACATAACGACAGAGAGAGAGGCTGTGTGAGGAGAAACACGAGCGATCTCGTCAGGCAACAACCGCAGTTTGTACGCGAAGGCGACTGCACGATACCTTCATGAACTTCTCGCGGATGAGCGCGCGCAGCACCACGACGTGCTCGTCCGAGTAGAAAGCTCTGCATTTCGCACAGACCCACGAGAGAGAGAGAGAGAGAGAGAGAGAGAGAGAGAGAGAGAGAGCAATTAGCGGTCAAGTCACACATACAGAGCAGCGCGTAGCATGCGTGCGTGCGTCCATCTGCCTTCACAACGAGCGCCGCGTGACGAGAGCGCGACGTACTGGCCGACCAAGTCCACGAGTTTCTCCACGAGCCCCGCCATGTTCGCCTCCTCACGATGCGCGCATTCACATGTGCGTTTTTTCTTTCCCTTTTTCCCTAAAAAAGGCACGGTTTTGGCACAAAATGTCTTTTATGTAAGCAAGTTTTTAACAAGCCTTTGTCACTATTTAACAACATCCGCTAAAGAACAGCAATTGGCTCGGATCCGGACCCGAGCCATTTCCTGTTTGAGCGAAAATTCTCACCGATTCCGATACAACTACAGATAACTTACCATATAAGAGCCACGTTGGTGCAACGAAATTATCAATGCTCTTATACAGAACATGTGAAAATAAGAAAAGAGTGACATCTGAATGTACTTTAGTGACAATTTCTGACTGACATGTGAGTACCGTATATGTCAAAGAGTGGCACATGGACGCAGCTTCTCAAAAAAGTCAGAACGGCGGATTCAGAAGAAACAGAGTGTACTACTGGATTCAGGAGGA
>JAASFU010001197.1:0-10030 GCA_023333955.1 Globisporangium paroecandrum | reverse complement strand
GCACACCGCGTTTGACGAGGTCATGACTCGCCTTGAACGAGCCATCAGCACAGTGGACGCTATGAGCTCCAGGGACGATACTGAATTAGTTTCTTCTAGAAATGAGCTTCTTTTAGGATTTGAAGCCAACAAGTGGAGACAATCAACCTCGAAGTCCCGAACTGGGGACTTCCGAGGTTGGAATCAGTGGCTCAACCAACATACCACTAGAGGTGAGTTGGATTGCACCAGTGAGAGAACAGCTAGCGCCTCGTCAACTCCTCGCTTTGAGGGCTGCTTGTTTGCGCACTCTGCTGTTCTTGACAAGAGCATTTTGCAGTTTATTTGGTTACATTTGCTCACTCACAGAGGTGCGTTCACGTCCGAATGCAGTCGAAAGTTTGACGTTCTCTACCCCAAAGGCCATCTGGAAGTGCTCAAAGCTTGAGAGTGGCATGTTCGAAATCGGGCCCCTGAGTCTGAGTGGGAAGCCACCAGCTGTATGATTTGGATGGCTCAGAGGTTGCGTTCTTCTTCGCGCGCCGACTCGACTTGGTGACGTTGCGTGACGCCGCACAGCCTTGCAATCCCTGGATCAGTCTTGGTGATTCTGAACATCGATCTTTAGATTGTATCGAATGCCAAAGAAGGAAAAGTTGATTCGCACTAGGAGCGCCACTTCCGAATTCATTCATTTCGGAAATATCGACCTTAAGGAAAATTCGTGCAGTTTCCGCTCGGGCGACTGGCGCAATGCCGAAAGTGAGCAAGGTGTTCAAATTATCAGACAGCATAAGCTGAGCCAACGACCATGACACTGAAGTACGTGCATTGTGCGTCAGCGTTGGCCGCCACCACTGCACTGGAATAGTTTAGCAAGTTCCCACTCCCCGCAGCGCCTGTATACCGTATTGAAAAAGAGCCACGAGATCCACCATAACCGAGTTTGCTAACAAAACACTCAGCTGCAGGATCAGAAACCTGGAAGCAGAGTGATGCAAATGAGCCTGTCCTATGTTCTGCGCCATTAGCATCCTCCCACTACAGCGTAGCACCTCCAGTCCAGAGTACCACCTCCAAGCTCGTGCCTTTTGGACCTTTATCAAGAGGTGGCATGGACAAGCCCAGCTACCCGCCAATGTTGAAGAACCCCCAGCACAAAGATGCAAAGAGTTGGTGTCCGAGAGCATGGAAAAGGTGGCGAAAGTCTCGCTGTCTGTGCGCGCCTGTAGATCGGGTCTTTCCGGGTTCCGTTTCCTGGTCACACAAGGCATTCATTCCGTTCAGGATTCATCGTCGTTTTCTTTGCCCGACCAACTCTCAGCTCCGCTCCTTGATCATCCCTTCCAATTCATTCTCGGATTTGCTAGCTACCACACACACACAAAGGCGCGTGCAATCGACCTCCGGCATCACAAATATGGGGAAACTCTTGACATTCGCTGCGACCTTGCTGCTCGCCTGTGTCTCGACACAGCTCTTGCTCTTCTCGACCAACGTTGACGCAGGAGTAACAGCTGCAGCGAATAAGTACCCGATCATTCTCGTCCACGGCTTTGCAGGCTGGGGGCGAGATGAGCTCGGCGGCGGACTCAAGTACTGGGGCGGCTTTGACGGCGACTGGCAGGAGAAGCTCAAGGCGCAGGGCTTCGACGTGCGCACGGCCGTGGTCGGACCATTCGCCAGCAACTGGGACCGCGCATGCGAGCTCTTCGCGTACATCAAAGGCGGCACCGTCAACTACGGGGTCAACCACTCGAAGAAGCACGCGCACAACGTCACGGGACGCACGTATCCAGGCATCTTCCCGCAGTGGGGCGAGGTCGTGGACGGCGAGGTGCAGAAGATCCACCTCGTCGGCCACTCACAGGGTGGGCAGACTGCTCGCATGCTTGCGCAGCTTCTCGCACATGGCACGAAAGAAGCTCCGATGATCGAAGACCCCAGCTCCCATGTGCTCTTTCAGGGCGGCCGCGACTGGATCCACTCGATCACGACCTTCTCGACGCCGAACCAGGGCACGACGCTGGGCAGCGCGCTCACGGTGCTCAGCGATATCATCGTGCAGCTCGTCGGCGGCATCGCGGGTACCATTGGTATCCCGAAAGACGACGGCTCGCCCATGTTCTACGACGCCAAGTTTGACCAGTTTGGGCTCGGACGCCGCATGAAGACCGAGTCACTCAATGACTACATCAAGCGCATCATGCATAGCTCGATCTTCAACGGCAGCACGAGGGACAACTGCCTCTACTCGCTCTCGACGGCCGGCGCGATCGAAGAGAACACCTGGGTCAAGACGCTCCCGAGCGTCTACTACTACAGTTTCACGGTACGCAACACGTACGACTTCCGCAACTTCCTGTTCAAGAAGATCGCGCTGCCAAAACCCACGATGTTCCTGCTCTTGCAGCCGTTCGCCGTGCTCATCGGAGGCAGGTACACGGTCGACAAGCTCGGGTACCCGGAGACCTGGCTCGCGAACGACGGTGCAGTAAACACCGAGTCGATGGCAAGCGACGGCTCAGGTGCTCTGGTCGAGTTCAACTCTGTGTCGCTCCCTGGCCGCTGGCACCACGTCGCGCTGCTCGACAACGTGGACCACCAGGGCGTCGTCGGCACGAACCCGCTCCAGAAAGTGTTCAACGTGTACGCTGCCCACGCAGCGCTGCTCAAGAACCTACCTTCGAAGGTGCCAGTGACGACGACGACCAAGCGCTCGCTTCGTGGCGCTGCCGTCATGGGCGAGCACATCGCCTCGCAGGAGATCGTTCGCAGCTTGCGCGATGCTGTGGAGGAGGCGAACGCATTCAACCACGTTGACGCGGTGACTGCGCGATGCGCGTCCATCGAGGAGTTCCAAAGCCACCCGGCGATCAAGGAGAGCTGCGAGCGGTTCTTGACGTACAATATTAATAGTGAAAGTGGAGGCGTCTAGGAAGTATGGGAAGTAGTTGCATGCACATGTACATCGTGCGTTTCAAGAAACAACGCATTCAGACTCGCTTGCAAATGTTGAATGTTGAATGCTACGAGCTGGAGTTGAGTACTTGTTATGATGTAGCCTACATGGTCAATGGGTGTCTGTTAGATGCTGGTTACATGAGGTGAGATTCACACCGCACATTCCGTACTGTGACTCAAGAAAAATCTACGAATCGAACATTTTTGATCATTTGTAGTTATTCACGTATTTGCAGTAATTCAATTGACAACAAAGTTTTACCACAATTTTCCAGCAAAATCAGCGAAAATGGACACCGCAACGTCGTCGCCGCCGCTGCACACACTGACAGAAGAGAACACGACGCCTTCTCCGTCAGCAGCAGCAGTGGTAAGCGCAGGTACTCTGTCTGCAGGCGCTGATGGTACTCATACGACGCAGCCACAGTCGCGCCAGCCAAAGAAGAAGCAACAACAGCAGCAAAAGCCCAACAAGAAGCCACAACAGATTAAAAGGTAATGAATGAATGACACTTGCCGTCTGCACTGCTATCAGCAGCAGTACTCTGTGTGTGTGTGTGTGTGTGCGCCCGCGTACGTTTGCTAACCTAACATCTTTGATGTCTCTTCGTGTGCTGTACAGCCAGAGCCCACCACCTGTTGAAGAGCTGCAGGTGCTGAAAGACCTCTTCGACTTTGACTGCAACCTGACCCACGACGACCTGATTCTGGACGTGGAAGCCACGATGCAGCGCGGCGCGGCGGTCGGGGTCACGGAGATGCTCGTGCCGGGGGCGACGCTCGAAGAAAGCTGTGCGGCGATCGATCTCTGCCGCAAGTACCCGAACGTGCGTGAGCTTCCGTATTGCACCCTCGCGCTGCGTACCTTGTAATCACATTTGCTGATATTGTACGCATCCTTGTACGTGCTGTATCAAATGTAGAACCTGTTCCCCACAGCGGGCGTGCACCCATACAACGCTCTCGCTCTCCCCACCGACGCCGAGCTCACGGCGCTGAACGAACTCGCGCAGCTGGACGAGTGCCGCGCGGTCGGCGAGTGCGGTCTCGATTACTCGCCCAGCTTTCCCGACCCGGCACTGCAGAAAGAGTGGTTCCGCGCGCAGCTACAGCTCGCCTGTGCGCTCAGGAAGCCGCTATTCCTGCATGAGCGCCTGGCGCACGCAGACTTTATGGCGCTGATCAAGAGCTGCCAGCAGCAGCAGGTCGACGGCTACTTCCCGCCCGCGGTCGTGCACTGCTTCACGGGCAACGCGCAGGAGCTGCGCGCATACGTGGCCGAGGGCTTTTACATCGGCGTCACGGGCTTCATCTGCAAGAAAGAGCAGGGGGCGCCACTGCGCGAGATGATGCGCGACATCCCGCTGCACAAGCTCGTGATCGAGACCGACGCGCCGTACATGGGCTTCCCAAAGTGCCGCCGCCACGAGCCAAGCAACCCGAAGAAGCAGTACCCGAACGTGCCGAGTGCGCTGCCGCTGGTCGCCGAAGTGATCGCGACAGCGCTCGGCAAGACGCCGCAGGAGATCGCGACGATCACTCGAGCAAACGCACGCCGCTTCCTGCGATTGAGCGTATAAGTGATTAATACGATAGGAGCTTGAATAGAAATGGTGTGTCGGGGGTTTTCTGTGGCTTTATGATTCTTCTTCTTGGTGATTCATGGGTTGACTCATAATGGAAAGCCCTCATAAGGAATATGCAAGAAAATAACGACATGACACGAAGCTAATAGGCAAGTAATAGGCGGATGGCTCTCTGTCCGTGGACGCGGAGTCGGCATCGGATAGAGCTTGTTGAACTGGATTGCTGAAGTATGGTACACTTGAATGGCTACTTGGCGCGAGCCTGAAGGATTGGCAGCCCTGGAAGCTTAAAAGTCCAGGTCGCAATTGTTGAACGCGATGATACTGCGCATGCTCTTGGGGGACGGCACGGGTGACTCGCTCAGCAGCTGACTGCAGTCCTCGACGCTCTCCAGGTCGCTGTCCGTGCTCGCGACGCTGCTTGTGCACGAGAGCGATTTGGTGCGCTCGTAGACCACGCGGAAGTTGGCGTCCTGCTCGACCAGCAAGTCGCTGATGTTGTCCACGATCGTTGGGACGCTGCGCTCGTCATTCGAGACCGTCAGGTCCCACTTGAACGAGTTGTAGAACGCCAGCGTCTCCTCCATCCACGAGCGCTTGTGCTCGTTGAAGCGGATGCGCTCCGGCTCACGCTCCAGGCGTCCGACAATACGACTCCAGAGCAACTCAGGCTCGACGGCGATGTGCACCGTGTAGAACTGCACGTTCGTCTGCTCCTCCACTTCACGCATCTGTTCGCGGATGACTGGCTCGAGCAGGTGACCGTTGCTGGAGTACAGCACGGCGCTGAAGGGCGAGCGGTCGGCGATGTACACCTGCTTGCGAAAGTCCGGGTTCTTCTCCTTGCGCACGCGGCTCGCGAGACGCAGCACGCGCTCGAACCAGGAGCAGACCCACGACGTCTCCATAAGCAGCGACTGCGGGTGCAGCGCGTACGACGGCATGTCCATGAACGCCTCGTCCAGCACGCTGTAGCCCTGCGCTTCAAACTCAGCACACAGCGCGGTCTTACCGCAGCCTTTAAGAAGACAAACAAAAGTGTAAGCAACTAGTCATTGAGCTTCATCTGCACCATCAAGAGCCGTATGGTATGCATGCGCACGCGACCATCATTGCCAAGTGGTGTGTAACATACCGTGGCATCCTTCGAGTGAGACGATGATCAGCTTGGACTCGTCGGAGTTCATCATGATGGAGTGAAGACGAAATGAGGGAGAGTGAGAAGATGAAGTCGCTCGGATGCCGCCTGTTTTGCTATGCGGCGGGGAAAGAAGCAGACGCGCGCGTGGTCCCTCCTTTGCTGCTGCTGGCTGCTTGACTGCGTGCGTGGGTTGGCGCGTGCCTTCTGCGCGACAGAGTGGGATGGACGCGTTTGGAATTGGCGCGCGCACGATTTTCAAAAATGCGGGAATGGCAATCTGATAGGCAAGAAAAGCAATGGAGCGGACTTTTTGAGAGTGAGGTATGCAGCAAAACGGTTTGAATATGTATATTGTTAAGACGTCTGCGGAATTTACTTTAATGCGAGATTTGGTACAAAGTGAGGGTGGGCATGTTATCAGCATAATTTGTATTTCGAGTGGTGGCTGGCACGCGCACTTTTAATTTTTTTTTGGCGGGAAACTCGCTTAAAAGCGGCTCAGCCACTTTTTATACAGCGTTTCTATTGGGTTTGTATCGAGCTCAGCCACGGTCTTTAAAGGACACAAGATTTACCTTCTCGTCACATTCAAGCAACATCCAGACATCAAGACGACGATGAGTGAGGGTTCTTCGAATTGGGAATGAACGTGCAAAGAGCAAGCAAGTGCCAATAACAAATGAGACACCTCCAAACAAAAGTATCCTTACCGCCTTTTTCAGTTTTTTTGCTAGAGGGGTTTAAAGTTGTTCGCTCGTTTTAACGCCTCAAACACGTTACCGAGAAAAACGCAAAAGAAGCGTTTCGTGATGGAAAATCCCAGTGAATCCGAGTGGGGAGGCGACGAGCTCGTCTCCTCGGACGGTAGCGGCGACGAAGCCGCAGTAGGCGACGATGCAGAGGTGGACGACGATGACATCGACGATGGTGACCGCATTGGCGACGGCGACGGACTATTCGCGCACGACGTGGCGACTGGAACCGCGGAGGAGATGTCTGCCCGACTGCTGACATACCAATGCTGCAAGAGTACCTGTTTGGACGGAAAGAAGCAAGCGCTGAACAACCCCATGGGGTCGCTGTCGCGCATGACAAAGCACGAGCGGAGGTGCGCGATGCTCTCAGGGTTGGCGTTGTGCGAGGTGTTCTCGATGGACCCCAAGGCGACCGCGAAAGAAGACGTGCGGCAGCGAAAACGCTTCGATTACATGCTTCCGTATGTGGGGAAGGTGTGCGAAGAGGCGTACATGGCGTGCTTCGACATTTCGCATCACCACCTAGTGCAGTCGCGCAAGCAAGTGGAGCTCGGAGGCACATCAGTGCGGCCGCACGGTAACCTTAAGAACAAGCACGCAGCAGTGCACGATCAGGACGCGATCGCGCAGTGGTTTCGTGGCGCGGCAAGCGAGGTCGGGGAGACAGTTCCCCTCCGCGTTCGTCAGAAAAAGTAAACAGGATATCGAGTCGTACGCTACTACGGCTATGAGGACAACACGCTACTATCAGCACCGTTTACGTGGGAGCAGCTTCTCGGCGAGTACAAGAACTTCGTCGACGATCCACTTGCCAGTATCCCGTCGATCACTGCGTTCACCGGCATTCTGAACTCGCGCTGCCCGACGTGCGCATCCGCAGCAAACGCGACCAAGTGTGTGACCTGTGCAGCATATATCGGACCAAGATGCGGAGCGGGTCGCCGAACGAGATCGAAATGCTCGCTGAGCACGTTACGGAAGCGCGGACAATGCGGCAAGGGTACAATTGTTTTGCTACGAACAAATAAGGATACTTTTGTTGAGTTGCTAACATTTTTTCCATACAAATATTAGGGTGGAGTATCGGCTGGATGCTGCCAAGGCAAGCGAAGACACGGTCATTCTAACGGTGGACTTCAGCCAAAATCTCACGCTCCCCAGTGTGCCGGACGCTCCCTCTGGATGGTATTTCCTGTCGCTCATCAGCGTCTCGCTGTTCGGTGTGTACTGCGCGAACACGCAGAAGCATCACAGTTACACCTACACCGAGATGAAGGGCGGCAAAGGAGCGAACGAGATTGCCAGCATGCTGCACAACACGCTTGAGCAGCAAGGATTGCTCGATGTGCAGATGGAGCAAGCCACAAGCGACGACCAGGGAGCTACCGCATGCACGAAAACGTTGGTCCTGTGGGTCGACAATTGTTGTGGGCAGAACAAGAACAGCTTCGTGCTCTGGTACCTCATGTTCCTGGTCCAGTACGACATCTTCGCCAACGTCTCTTTGAAGTTCCTAGTGAAAGGACACACAAAAAATCCCTGCGACCGTGGCTTCGGCTACGTGAAGAAACACGTCTCAAAGAACAAGTGCTGGGACGTGAAGGAGCTCGTGAATTGTGTGGGGCGGTTGAGCACAGCGGTTGACGCTATCAACCTAGAAAACAAGCAATACCCGTTCCGCGATTTTAAGTCGTCCCTCAGCACGTTCTACAACAAGATGAGTGGGATTCGGCAGCACCAGCTTTTTCGCATCTGCAGTGCGAAGAAGGGCTTCGTAGAGTGCCGTCGAACGCCATCTTCGGAACCGAAGCTGGCCGATCTTTGTCGGCGCGATCCCGACGCCGAGTTCCAGCCACTCGTCTGCGGTGGCAGTTATCCCGCCACTACCAGATCGCCCAATCAACCCAGAAAAGGTGGCAGACATCCACGACAAGATTTTACCGCATGTACCGGGCGAGTACAAGGACGACCCGTTGTACAACGCACCTTCCGAGCAAGAGGTGGCTCAGGCTCGCGACGTGAAGAAGCTCCTTTGCCAAGCGCAGATGAAGAAACGCTGATTGCGCGAAGACGATGGCAAGGAGAGCACAGCGTGAGGTGATTTTTTTAGGATACTTTTGAATAGTTTGGTACATTTTTAGGATACTTCTGATTTGATCCAAACATTTAGAAATGCAGTTTTTAACAACTTCCAGCTCGCTTTTGATGTTAGGAAAAAGCTCATTTGAAAGAGCAGAATTTTTACAACCAGATAAGCCCAAAAAATAAAATTTGAAAAAAATTGTGCTTGCCGAGGTGTCGACTTTGACGGGTAATTTCTCCGGCTTCAGTTGGCCGATTCCAACGCTGAATAGCGCAATATAAAGCTAAGACAGCGTAGTTTCTTTTAATATGCGTCGTTAATTAATCTCAAAATCGCTATAAGGATACTTTTGTTTGAAGGTGTCTCATATCTGTTTTTTAAAGTATGTTGTAAATACTGGATTAGTATTTGGATAGCGGGGCTTCTCTCGCGCCAGCTGATAGCATTAATGGCATTTACTGTATTTAACAGGATAATAAAGATCACATCAAACTCCCCTTCTTTGCAAAAACAAGCTAAAAATGCATATGTTACGTCCTCGCCCACAAATAGAAAAATAGTGGTTTTCGACGACCGCGTCTGGCAGAGCTTTAAAAGAGCGCAAACTGACGGATGGGAAGGCAGAAGAAGCTCAAGCGACGGATTAAAATATCCGCAAAGCTTGAGATTGTGGAGCGACTCACGCACGAGTCCAGTAAGCAGCTCACGATAGAGTACGGCGTCCGCGCAGCAACGTATTGCGCGTACGCTTCCAGGTGGCTGTGCGAAAGTCATTGGTAAAGACCTTCACGTCGCTATAACTGAATAGTTACTGTACGAGCGCTCTACTCAGCGATGCGTGACAAGGTGTATGACCAGTGCGTGGGCAGATAACATGAAAGCTAGCGTAAATGTAGCCGTGTCTATTTGTCCGTCTTGGGTTCACCGGCTCACGGCTGCTAGATTTATTCTGCGAAAGAAAAATTGATAGCCCGTACTGGAAGATCGCGGGATCGTCGAGCGTGGAGCTGCCTTTGCAAGTTAAGTTCGAGCGATCACTGCAGAGTTCTCAATTTAAGCTGCGATGACGTTCAACCTTGACGAGACGGCGGTCTGCTTTGACCACACCAAGCAGACAACTATCCATCCTGTAACGACCTAGCACTTGATGCAGCCGAAGGACCGAGCGAGATGAGCGCTGGTCTGGCGTGGAGCGAGGAAGCAGTGGATGGCGTGGACCACGGTCGTGTGCGGAGAGAGGCGAAGAGGCGAAGTCGATGGCGAGGCGAGGAGCTGGAGTGGAAGGCGGTTGCTAGTATTGAGGTAAAATGAGAAGTGAGTGTGTGTGTCTGTCTGTTTCTGCCTGCCTTCCTACTCGTTGTTTCTTGTCCAAGACGGGCACCCTGTGGGTAGGACATGGGCGTAGGACGCAGATCCTGCCGTGCCTTTACCCCACTGGATTCTCTCTGATTTCTTTTCTATCTAATATGAATCTTCAACTTGTCGCACGTGCCTTACGTGCGTGTGGTTTACGCTACTTGTT
>JAASFU010001196.1:0-10042 GCA_023333955.1 Globisporangium paroecandrum | reverse complement strand
GTTGTTGCTGCCTAATTGACGCATCATCCGGTGGCTCTCGCTTGCATCTGCTGCACTCAATAGAGATCCGCGAAGGACCGCTTTGGGTTCCTCAAGAGAGACGCGTGACCCTCAAGGACTTTCTTGCGCGTCAACTCAGTGGTGAAACGAAGAAACCGCAGTCTGGCGATACGGGTGACAGTGGCCAAGTGACAGAAGAAAAGAATGATCGATTGCTCCAGGCAGCAAACACGAAAGTGAATCGACTCCAGTGGATGCTGGAGCATACGATGGGCGCGCAGGGTGATTTCGAGAGGCGTCGAAAAGAGATCGCCTCGAGAGTCAACGATGCCTCAGAGACAACAGTAAGCGACGAGAGCGTGCTGCAGTCGTATCTGGACAGCGTTCAGAGGGGTGGCGTGCTTCGAGAGTACCTTGAGCTGGGAAGCCTCGCGTTCGTCGCGCATGACACGTTGTTCGTTCACGGAGGGATCATCGCAGGCGCTAATGGTGACGTCTCTTCTCTTGGTCGAGTCCCCAGTGCGCCATCAACCCATCTTCGATCAGTTTCAGAGTGGGTCCAGGAACTCAACGGATGGTATCGGAGCCAGGTGCAAGAGTGGATCGACCAGCCAACGTGGACTCCAAATCGCACTACTCGTGGCGGAAACGAGCTGCTCAAATACGTGCTTCCAGATTACCCAGCGAGTGTGGTCATGGGGAGACACTTGAAGTCATCCGGGATGCCGACTCAGTTACCAGCGGACTTGGTGCAGATGCTGTCGGAGAACGGCATCAAGCGACTGATTGTCGGCCACACCCCGCACGGCAACTGTCCGACGGTCATCAAGCAGAAGCGATCTGCTGCTGCTGCTGGCGATTTGAGCTCTTGCTTTGAAGAAGTGATCATGTGTGACACCAGCTACAGCAACATGGAGGCGGACGACAATCGCGGCGATGCTGCAGCGGAGCTGGTCCTCGATGTCGACGGACGCGTGCATATTCATGGTGTGCTGGAAGACCAGCGGCCGATTGCGTTCACTTCAGACGACCCGATGATCGGCCGAGAGCTTCGCGACGGAACTCAGGTGAAAGCAAAGCTGACTGACACAAGAGATGGCGAAGAGGACGAGTTTCTGGTCTACTCTGTGAAGAACGGCTTCGAGTACACGTACCAGTACCGAAAGCTCCACGAGCTTGAACAGATCGGCTTTCAAGACTGAAATGGTCGTTTGTTGGGAATGGAGCTGCATTTCTACAGCTCGTGGAAGTCAATACAAGTTCTGATATTTGGCGATGGCGTATTTAGCTCCCAAGAGATGAATCGCTGGCGCATGTTGCCAAATGTGAGAGGAAATCGAAACTCGAGCGTCTTATGCTACACTGAATAGCTAGTGAACATGGGGAACTCGGTCACCGTCTCATGGAGCACGATGGTAAAGAGCGCTGGGATCGCGAGATCCACTCCAGATGCCACGCTCACGTCGTATCCCACAGCTTCAGGTGTCCACGCAATTGTCCCAATCGGCTCGCGGGTCTTCTTGCTTCCACGAGTCAGCCACAGCACCACTTTGCGCAGCTTCCAGTCGCCGTTGACCGAAATGGCAACCTTCTCGCCCGAGTTCGGATCTGTGAGCTTGAGCTCCATCTTCAGTACGCCATGGTGAATGTTTGGCGTGAGCTTGCAGGGCTTCTGCTGCTTCTTGTGACCGTTGCTTCCGTCGCTGGTGTCTGGCGCTGTGAGAAGGTAGTTTTTGTTGTAGACGAGCTTTTTCTGCATCTTCACGACCGGTCTGCTGTGCGCGTCCACGAGCATGCGCTCCGTCCAATCAGAAGACAAACTCTTTTGATCGTAGCGGAAGAACAGCTCTCCCATCACGTAGTCAAACACGGAGAGATCTTTCTGCAATTGCTGCTCGATGCGGAGTCTTGTCGCATTCGCGAGCATCAACGGAGAAATAGTTGACGACGAGTCTACAAGCAGATCTGAAGAAGGAAGAGCTACGACCTCGTGGGTCTGAGAGACGAGCTCCACGTCCATAAGGTGTCGCGAGGCTGCTGAAGAGTGCTCGTTGCCCATTGTGCAAAGCAAGTTGCCCTCGCTGATGTCTCTCGCTGTGGAGTTCTGGGTCTTGTGTGCAAGTTGGAGAATGGCCATCGTATTCGTACATCGCAGCTCAGCGCGGGATGTATCCATCAGAGAAGGACAAAAAGAGAGAGAGAGGACCCACTGTGGCTTGGTTGCACCTACAATGGACCATTGCTCACGATGCAGGTCTCAAAGTCGATGTTGAAATGAATCAATCAAAGTAATGAAAAGAAGTGCCAGCAAAAGGGACAAAATTGATTTTACACTTAGATTCGAAGCGCATTCACGTGGCGACCAGGTACTCCTGGAGCTTCTCTTGCTCCAGACTTGATCTGGTTTTGATGTACAAGTACCATTGCGTTGGTCTACGCTGTGCCAACGAAGAGACGCCTCTCATTGGAGCTCTCTCTCTGTCTGTTTACGCCTTCAGCCACTGCGAGATGACGTCGTTCGAGACGCTTTCGCTGGAGAAGTCAAAGTCGTCTGGGCCGAGCTCCAAGATCTTGACGCCGTACGACTCGTCGATAATCGTGACGTACGTGGCTGGAGTGTCGTAAGGGCGCTTGCCGAACGAGTCGTGGCCTGGGGCCGAACCGCCGTCATAGAAATAGTAGTGGGTCGCCACGACGGTCGTGTCCTTCTCGATGACCTCGGCGATGTCGAGCTCACCGCAGCCGCCGCCCTTGCCCATGCCGCGGCAGTTACACTGGTACTGGCTCGAGCGCACGATCTGCGCGTTGAGCATCCAGATGGCTGGAAGGTTTGAGGTGTCGCCCTTTGGCATGTTGACCTTGGTCACGAACATCTTCTTCGCGCCGCCCCAGCCGTGGAAAGCCGTGCCATCCTTGTCGTGGTAGCCCTTGCACTCGCCGTCCTGACCGCACTTCTTGCCCGACATGATGTGCACCTCCGCACCGGTCTTCTCGTCCGCGTAGATCGACTGGCTGTATGGGTTCGAGGCAGCAGCCAGGGTTCCCTTGAACGGAGTCGACTGCGCGACGGACTTGGTGCCATCTTCGTTCGAGAAACCCTGTGGCGAGCTCTTGCCGTTGTAGTCGATGTTGCGGTTGTTGAGGAACACCAAGTTGTTGGCAGCGCCACCCTTCTCGTAGGACGACACCTTGTTCCATGAGCCGCTCGAGCCGTCGAACACAGCGATGTTGTAGATGTTCATTGGACCGCGGAACACAATTGTGACGTCGTCGTCCAGTGGGGACACTGGGCTCGACGTGGCCTGCTTGGTCTTGGCGCACGTCGCAAAGTCCGTGACCATGTCGTAGAAGCCCGGACCGCCGGCGTCCTTGCCAGTGTACGAGAACTTGGCCTTGACAGTGCCGGTCTTGGTCTGCGCGGCACCCGATGGGGTGGCGGCCGCAGGGGTCGACGATGGAGCTGGAGCAGGGGTCGTCGCAGGCTCTTCCTTGGCAGGACCCACCGTGGCGGCTCCGCCCACCACAGTGTCCTTGCCAGGGGCGGCAGGAGCTGGAGCCGATCCGGCACCGGCACCACCAGCGTTGACTGGCGCAGCTGGTGGCGCAGCAGGAGCTGGAGCAGGCGCCACAGGGGCGACAGCCACGACTGGCACTGGCGTGGCCGCGACGGAGAGCTTGCCCTTGATCACTGGAGTCACTGGCGCTGGCTTGGTCACTGTGCTGCCCTTGAGTCCCGGGTTGGACGCTGGCGCGGCCGGGATGTCGGCGTCGCAGAGCGTCTTGCCGGCCTTGCGCGCGTCGACGGAGGTGGCGGCACCGAGGATCACGGCCGAGAGCACGGCCGCACGGAGGAAGCCATAGACCTTCATAGTGATGGATGAGCTGCTGGGCTGGTGTTACTGGAAGCTGGGAGACGGCTGGAGCTGGTGCTGGATGGGCTTGTGGTGTCTGGAGGAAACCAGAGAATGAGAGAGCGGCAATGGGGGTCAGCCCATATATAGAAGGCAGGAACGATTGGGGAGACGAGAGGGCGGACTGTCTGTTTGTCTGCTTCTACATGCAATGTACGGCCGTTGCAGTGGCTGCCTGTCGTCTCTACACGCACGAGGGAGGTCGTCGTCGCCATCTGGTGATTGGAGCTGAACTGTCTTTCTTGGTCTGGAACTGGCGCGGAATGCACTCGTATAATAGCTGTAAGCATTCAATTTTCCGTTAGCAATAATAAAAGGTATATTTAATAGAATAAATGACTTTAAGTTTGTAAAAGAAGGTATTGGATTTAAAAGGTAATAATTTGAGAGAGCTTTTGATGCGCGAAAAACGTGGGAGGGAGGCAACACTCTGTCGTCAGTATGTAAAACAATCCGTTTGCTGATGACAAATAACAAAGCAACGACGGAAACAAGCAGCACACAACAACCCAGCGACGATGCTACTCATTCTATCATCTCTTCATCATACAGTTCCCGACGGACTCCGAATGCTCCTGTTGCCATGGACGATGCTGGTGCACGGCCTCTCTAAAGGCGGTATATAATGAAGCAAGCAAGGAGTTTGGGAGTTGCACTATGGACAATGCGCATTTTTGCATAGGGAGCTCGGAAGCGTGGTTGCTGATTGCAAATATTTACACGCCAGACAGGCTAGATATTTGTCAATCCCTCCTGAGCATACAGACCCCAAGTCATTTCGAAAAGCCACCCACAAAAATCACTGACTTTTTTCGCAACTGACTCGTTTTGAACGGATTCACTTTTTTATTGGCTAAAACCCAGTCACATGTTTTCTACAAGCAATTTTATTGGTAGAAAAGAGTTTCGATACAGAAATGGATACATTTCTTTCACACACTGAAGCCAGAGCCTGCCTGCCTGCCCTGAGTGATAGCGGCAACGGTGGAAATGACAGCGTCGTCATGGATCACTACGGCGCTCTCCGCAGAAGCGGCATGGTCTGCATGTACCACCGATATGCACCACACGCGCTGCTCATATGCAGCACGTACCGCACATATTGGCGTGGCTATATTGCACGCATGGTGTCCGCTCCTTCCTCCTCATGGCTGCATGCATCCGAGTCTGATTCGATTAGCGTTAGTCGCGTGCCGTTGCGATCTTCCTCCGTGCATGTCATATCCTCCGTTCTACCATCGAGAGATAGCGAGTGAGAGACATTCAGCGAGACTATAATAGCTGCTCTTCAGCGAGTCTGTCTGTCTGTCTGTCTGTCTGTTAGTCAGCGTAATGATTGAGTTGACATACGATGGCGCTCACTCTACAGCCCCGACGCTCTGGAGCTGCTGCTGCTGCTGCCGTCCTGGATGCGCAGCACGCCCCACTCCCACTCGGTCTCCCAGCGCCAGTGGCTGAGCCAGTCCCAACTCTTCCGGGAGTCGTCCAGATTCTGTAAATGGCTGCGGTAGAGCTCTTTGAGCTCCTGGAGTGGCCGAATGTGCGCGATCGACGAGAGCTTGCGCTGCACACCCCTGGACGTCCAGGGCATCTCGGCGTTCCAGAATTCATTGATAAGCTCGTCAAACACTTGGAGTTCGCGGTCTGAGAGCGGCAGCACCTTGGCTCGTGCGTTCTGCGCCTGCTGTTGCTGCTGCAATGTTCGCTCGCTCTTGGCTTCCTCTTCGTCCGTCGCTGTCTCCAGCAGCACGCAGATCGCCTTCGATCGCTCGGTCCAGACGTCGATCAGGAGTGTAAGGAACGCGTCGCCATCGATCTTGCGCATGCTGTTGAGGAGCACGTTTCTAGAAGAGACCGCGAGGTTTAACGCACGCTCTTGGAGCTCTTCGCTTGCGCGCAGAGGCCACCGGTAGTCCACTTTGAGCTCCGAGCACTGCGAGTGCCAGAACTGGAAGTTCCAGTAGAAATCGTCCTGGAAGAGCTCGGCGATCACTTTCTGCACCACCTGCTGCGGGATGCCGATCGTGTGGAACACAATGTCCGACATGGCCGTGTCCGATATTGTCTCTTTGTTAAGATTCACATTGCTAATGTTGGCATTGTTGTTGTTGGTTGCGTTGCCTCCGCCTCCGTTGATCGTCGCTTTCCACCGGTGCAGGCGCTCCAGTATGTGCAAAAACACCTTGATCCGCTCCGGTGGGTTGAACTTGTCGTCGAGTCCGCAGAGCGAGCCGAACAGGTGCACGCGGTGGTGGTTCGCGGCCACTTGGAGCACCGGGGTGATGACACTGCTCAGCTGGTCGACTGCGACGCGTCGGCTGGATGTGCGCTGCGAGACGTGACGCACGACAAACTCCGGGAACGTCTCTTGGATGATCACGGCGTTGCCCTCTTCCAGCTCAAAGTGCATGCGCTGCTCGTAGATGTCGACGATGAGCGCCATGAGCAGCGTGATGTGCATGCGGCGGTCGTTCTTCTTGCCGCCGGGCTTGCCGTCGGCCGCGTTCGAGAGCAGCTGGAGCTTGTACTGCATCAGCGGGTTGGCGATCTGTCGGCGCCAGATGCGCACGCGCTTGCAGCACTGCGCGAGGCGCTCGACGCGCACGAGGTCGTCGGAGATCGCGCGCGTGAGCCCGGCGTTGTCGTTTGCGTTTGATAGCTCGTGTGCTGTTGCTACTGGCGAGCCTATGCCTCCAGAAAATGGAACAGGACGACTGCGGAAGAGCTCGGTCTCGCTCTTGAACTGCTCGTGGAACTCGGCGCTGGCCCTCGCGAGGCTGTTCTTGAGCTTCGAGTGCTTGGCCTCCGCTTGCAGCCGCGTGAGGTTGTCCAGCGTCATGGCATATGGGTCTATAGAGAAATCCACACACAGATATAGAGAGGCAGATAGATAGACGAGAGTCGAATGGAAATGGAAATGGTGAGCGTGGTGATGGCTGAAAATGGGGTCTGAGCCTATTTGTAGATCTCTTCATATCAATATTAGCTCATTCGACGGACGCAAAGTTGATCATCAATTGAGAGACCTGAAGGCGGTGCTGATGGTACGCCACCTGCAGCAGCAGCAGCAACATACAACACACAGTCCACATAGAGCCAGCAAGAATTAGCGATACCGCCCATGCACATGCATTAGGCATGGAGATCGACGCACCCCTGCCATGTCGAGTAGCCGACGCGACGCGATAAACTTCCAGTCCTCGTTGTACTTATCTGAGTAGTAGACCACGCGCGAGATGCCGCTCTACACACAATAACAGCAACAACAACGCATCATGGTGATCATTCGTTAGCCTTCACAGTTAGGTTTCATGATGAAGCTCAGGCGTTCGCTAACCTACTGCTGCAGTCCGTACCTGGATGATGAGCTTGGCGCACTCGTTGCATGGGAAGAGCGCGACGTAGATCGTGCAGCCTTTCACGTCCGTCGAATTCTTGTTCAGGATCGCGTTCATCTCGGCGTGGCACACGTACTGACAGTTCAAGCAGGCAGAGAGATAATGAGTCAGAAATAGTCGCGATGAGGGCTGACAATAAACAGTCGTGTGTGTCTGCTCCTACCGGGTACTTGGTGTCGAGCGGACTCCCAGCGGTACTCGATCGAGCCCACGGGAGCTCGTCGTCATTGCAGCCGTTCGGGAAGCCGTTGTAGCCGATGCCCACGATCTTCTTCTCGGGACTCACGATACTATAATAACAAGAAGTCCATAGAATCAAGACAGCACTGTTGTGAAAAGTTTGCTGTAAACCATCAGTGGTACAAGAACATTTTCCGGTTGCGTACCATGCACCAACTTGCGTCGAGGGATCTAAAGTCGAAAGAATCGCATCATTTGCACAATACAACCATAGTCAGTTAGCATTACAAGCGTCAGCTCAATACAATTGGCTTCCAAAAGACTTATCATGAATAGCGTACCTTTCGAGCGCATTGCACTGAGGAATGCGACGCTCATGAAGTAGTCGTCCCAAGACAAGTAGTCCTCTCGCTTATGGATGCTCTCCGCAGTTGACGCGGGTGCGTTTGGAGCATCTCCTACAATAGCGGACGCCGAAAGCGGCACCGCCACGTCGTTGATGGACGTTGTCGGCGGCGGTGGCTGGTGCTGTTGTTGCTGGGTTTCCTGTTGGCGACCGTCTTCACCCACACGTTGCTGTTGCTGGTCACTGTGGTTATGACTGTGTGCATGGTCTGCGTGCTTCGAGTGCGGATGATGATGCTGTGACTGTTGCTCGGCCACCTTCGCTCCATCATTTATCACGCTCGTACTATCTGTCGAAGCCAACTCGGACGCAGCGCCATTCCCACCATTCGCTACACCGTCACCAGACTGTTCAGGCTTCGTGCGGATCTCGCGGTAGTGCTTGATCATCGAGCCGAGCGCGCGCATGCTTCCAGTACCGCCTTTCTCCTTTTTAGGGGACGGCTGGTTTGCCACCGACGCCTTGGGGATTATGTTGAGGTCCTCCATGAGCGCCGTGACCCACTCGGGGTGCTTCATTAAAATGTGCTGCGTCAGGTTCGTGTAGCCGTGCTTGAGCGACTGCGCGCGCAGCTTGCCGCAGCGGCAGCGGAACGTGGTGGTGGTCTCGTTGCCAGCCTCGTCTGTCTCAGAGCTCACCTCCGTGTAGAAGAGGTCTTTGATCTGCCGCCCCGAGAGCTTCTTCTCCGTCATGGCTGCTTGCTTGCTTGAGGATTGCTGCTCTTCAATCCAAGCCGAGCAAAGTGTATTGTGGGGGAATTGCAATCAAGTGGCGCCAATATTATTGATGGCTCACCATTATTGTTCTCGTGAGCCAATGAGAAGGAAGTCGAGATGGATTTAAACCAATCAGAGGGATCCAACAATGCAAACACTTGCACAAGTTCAACAATCCATTGTGTAATTTTGGTATACAATTTAAAGGTGTAAAATGGACCAGCTCACTACCTCACTCCTGCCCAGTCATCAGGACCTCACTGCTGCTCCTCGCCAGTGCCGTCTCATTCTCCATCACAGCCCTCCTGTGCTACAGGAGGAAAACTAACGGAAGGCACTCCTGTGCTTCAGGAGCCTGTGCACGTTGACGCTGACGAGCACGCTCTTCAGCTCTCCGACGGGAATTTGCCATTCTACCTTGAGGCGTGTCGTTCATCACAACGGCCCTGAATCAGCACGGGCGTTCAATAACTACCAAGACTGTAGTATTTGTCGTACACAACGGGCGAATTTGAAAAGCCCACTTGTGATTGCTAGGATATCCCTTTTGTTTGCATGTGAACTATCTAGTCTAGCTTATAAGCCACTTTTATCTCCTTCGCATCTTCGAGCACCTGCAGGAAACTCACGCGGTCTTCTGTGCTGTAAAACGTGATGTTCTTGCTCAGTGGCGCATTCCTCGTCTGGATCTTCAGCTGCATGCCCAGGCGGGAACGTGGATGAGCCGTCACTACTGCGCACGAATAGCTATCGCGGTCATTGTCGCAGGATATAACATGGAGTAAGAGCGTTTCAATGTCGACTTGGAGCTGGATCGATGCTTTCTTGTTGCTGCCGAGCTTCTCGAGTACACTGTCTGACTTCTTGACAGTGAATGTGAACAACGTGACTTCAGAGCGCGGCTGTGCGTCACGGCTGAACCCAAAAATGTTGTGCTGAATACGCACGTTCTCGGGCTCGAGCACGTCATTCATCTCGATAGCGCATCAATGGTGGTTGGCTTACGCTTCTCGTCATCATAATCACCTGTCAAAGACGCTTTGGACCCGACGTTTGCCTGTTGATTTCGCTCTGGGTTTTGCTCTCGCTTCGCAATTACCGCTGCTGACACTGCTAAGGCTCAACGTCGTCGTCCCAGGGCGGATGCCACACTCAACGAGCCGTCGGTGCTCGTTGAAGGACATATTGTAGGTACATTGAGAGATAGTGCAATAATATCTACATCGTCTCTCATATCAGAGCAATGTGATAGAGCCAACCGGTGCCGGAAGTCGTCGTGATAGTCGTGTGTCACATCAATGTCGAGACGGAACGCTTTTTCTTCGTCATCTAAATCAGTTGCTAGCATCGGACCAAGAGAAGGCGAAATTGCTGCCCCATTTGGATTGGTTCCATTGGAGCCTGCACCGCCGTCGTCATCACCTGCTGGCT
>JAASFU010001195.1:0-10071 GCA_023333955.1 Globisporangium paroecandrum | reverse complement strand
GGTCAGTAGCGCAAGAAACGTAGACAGAAAAAAAGTGGCTGGAAAGACTCGCAGCGTACGTGTTGCGGGAATGCGTAGCCAGCCACATCCATATATTCAGGCATAGGGACCAGTAGGACATTCTCAGTGCCATCAGTAATAACTAGAGTTTGGACATTGTGGACGTTTCCGTATCAATTGATGAAAATGCCCGAAAACTTGATTTGAGTAGGGTCGTGCAGTGTACGGGACATGAAAAGGTTTTCGACATTATCGACTGTACCTTCTTTTATATCACACCTGGTTGAAGACAAAGTGGCAAGATGGACGACACAGCAAAACCAAGCGGCAATAATGGCGCACCCAGCGGAGAGCTCTTCGTGCGCGTGAACAGCGCTACGATATGCTACGAAAGCGGCCTGCTGCACGGTGCGCGGCCGTTTCTGATGCACGAGGTGCTGCTGCCTTCACGCTCGATCGCGCAGCAGCTCCGGCCGTGGACACAGAAGATCGCGCTCGCACGGCGCTTGAGAGCGCAGACAAAGGTGCGCTTCTGGTTGATTCTCTGTGCTACTGGCGGCACTAGTAGTTAGATGAGAGGTGAAGTGAATATGCGTTGGCGTGCACAGGCAAGACGAGAGCAGACTCGAGTGCGATGGAAGAGCGTGCAGACAGCTATCGACGGCGTCAGCGTCGCGAATGCGCATTGCCTCTTGGCCTCGCACAGTTCCCCTGGTGTTTCAAATGAGCGACGAACCGAGCGATACGTGGACAACTTCCTGCGTCTGGAGCAGCTACACAACCAGTTTGTGATGCAGAGCGTATTGCGCTTCTACGCGCTCTTGGAAGCCGAGCGCACGTACATCCAGCAGTGGGCAGCGCAAGAGGACGCCAAGTGTCAGGACCTGCTCAAGCAGACCCAGCTGCTTTTCCACTTCAAGTGAGTATAATCCCGTTACGATGTCTATGTATCATTAGCACCATCAATGTGGTGCACTACCTGACTACATCCCAGTCTCTTTGCGACTCAGCTTGAGAGCGAAACATTAGGTCAAGTGCGCATGTGGCGCCTCCCAGCGTCCGACTCGCAGCACCAGCGCTGCGTCAAGGCCGCGAGTGAGAACGTCAAGCGGAATTTCTTCCCCTCTTCTTACGGTCAGCAGCTGCAGCAGCCATCATTGGAGGTGATGGAAGTGTACAAGATCGAGAATCGACCGCTTTTGCATCATTTCCACTGCTTCACGCAGACGATGCCGCCGTCCGAAGTCAAGATCAAGGGGCTATTCTGCACAGTTCCAAGTGAGAGCATCGAGCACTGCGTCGTGTGGGGCATGCACCACGATGGAGAGAGTTTCCGGGCGGCTTCAGCAGAAGATATTGAGATCTTCAGCCGAGCCGCGTGAGTTTGATCGTCCTTCAGTGTTCTCATAGATAGCTGGGTGGTGATATTTCTAACAGAGTGGCTTGGGGGGATATTACTTTGTAGCGTGGGCAACATGGACGGCGCACCAGGCACCTCTCATGAGTTTCGCGCGAGACTGAAAGTTTCCGAGTCGAAAGTGCTTAGATTTCCGCGGAGGTTCAGTCGCTACAGCACGTTTGAAGAGTCGCGCAGCAGTTTGACGACACAGGACGGAACCACTGAGAACAGCAGCATCACCAACATTCAGTATCTGGCGCTCTGCCGAGTGGCGATGGGCAAGACCGTGCGTGTGAAGAAAGACGTGGTGGGCTGTGAAGGAGACGCGGGCAGCTTTCCTAAAGACCCGCTGGTCGGGACGCTCTACTTTGCAGAGGAGGTACACGAGTGAATTCGGTATTCCATTTAGGGTTTGTTTTTGAGTATCTTGAGCCGGCTTTGCTGTGATCTACCCTGTGACTTGTTTGGATAGGAAGAATACCTCGTTCGGTACCCACAGGCTGTCCTCCCCGAGTTTGTCGTGCAGGTGCGAGAAGGAAGTTGTCTCTTGTTTATTTGTGTCAGTCGAAGCTCATTCTGGCACATCCGCTAACAACAACAATATTACCCTATGCTGATAGCTGCGCTGGTCACAAATGAGCAATGGCTCACCTCGAGCAGTTCCGGATCCGGTCATGCCAGTAACCTTTGCCGAGCCTTCGATCGAGTTGTTATCAGCAGCTTTTGAAAAGCAGAGCTACACTATGGGACTCAACTCATCGTCGCCCTCAGGACTGCTCTGTGGATATGGCACCGCAGACAATTCCACTTCAGTCTTCGCACCCCACGACCAAGTCTTCGAGGAAGAAGAGGACGAAGTCGAGCTTCTGGAGAAGAATCTCGCCAGGGCAGCGAAAGCGAGGGTTGCAGCAGCGCTTGCAAAGCTCAGCGCCGAGAGCGTTCTCGCGAATTGCGCGCGCCAGAAGAAGCTCGTGGTCGAGGACCTCCGGTCGCTGCAGCGCCTGTTTTGGTCACGAAGCTACGAACTCTGGGTGGGTAGTGGTGCTGAGATGAAAAATGGGAAAAACCAACGCAGTCCAGAGAGGCAACAAGATCAACAACTGTATCAACACCAGTAAAACGGGTTTGTTACCATGAAGAAACCTGCTGCAGCGCATTCCTCAGCTAAAGCGCAGAAGCTACTTGGTGACCTGGAGCGCGTGCGCCGACTGGAGACCAGCACAGAGAACAACGCGGCGACAGCGACTTTTTCGTCCAAACCCAAGGCGAAGCGCAATCCAAACGTTGGAGGCAGACCAGTAGTTTGTAATAATTACTACACAAAGTAAAAACAAGTCGCTGCATTCACACTACTTCGCAGGCTAGCGAACTAACTGTAGCTCCTCAGTTCTTGAACTCAATGACGTACTGGTGCAGCGCTTGAGAGCCGGTGTTCTGGAACGCGTGGATGCAGCGCTGCTCGGTCGGATCCACGTCCACGTAGCGGAATTCGCCCGCCGCGAACTGAGTCTCGCCCTGCTCCTGCAACCGTGCGTCCAGATTGCGCGTCTTGCCACTCGAGCGGTTGATGAACACGTACGGGTGCTGGTGCTCGTGCAGCTCACAGGTTCTCTGCGGCTCGACGCAAAAGTCCCAGAGGTTCACGAGCGCGTTCGAGAGCAGCAGTCGCGTCGCGATGGCGCCAGCGGGCTTCTGCGGAAGGTCCTCTGATTTACGAACGTGGCTCTGCTCAGTCGATCCGTGCGGGAGCAGTGATAGCGCAAAGTACCCAGTTGAGGAGGAGTCCCCAGCGAGGATGTCCTCCACGCCCCGCGCATGCGAGCCGGGCACGTAAACGAACGGATGAGAGATGTTGGGGCCGACCACATCCGCTGGTAGCAGCATCCGCGCCACGGGCGGCGCAGGCAGCGCCGCGAGCAGCTCTCGGTCCTTCTGGAGCAGCTGATTCGGATTTGCGTCCGCGTCCGTGTCTGGCCGCAACTCCCACAGCGCGAAGCGATCGTTGACGACGAACGGTTGCGAGTGCAGACCGCACTGACGCAGTTGGCGCAGAGGCAGTCGGGTAGCAGCAGCTGAGCGCATGGCAGTTGCTTGACGTCTCTTCTTCTTCTCTTCTCTTCTGTTCTCTTGGAGCTTTTGGGCAATGAGCGTTTATTGCTCAAACAGACTTTGGCTCGCATGAAGAAAAAAGAAGAGAAACGCACTATGCGTTTCTCTATGACAATGCAAAGAAAAGCAAACTTCAAGGAAAGAGGCCACTATTAAGGTGGAGTTGGAGCTCAAAAGGTCGTTCGTGGAGGTGGTGCAACGGTGCAGTGGACGTTTAGAATTGGGAGCTTAGCGGTTGCGACACAGAGAATAATGCACGCTTTCTTTTCCAACCAATAGCAAAGGCAACTGGACATGACAACAGATCGATTGCTACTTGCATTTGCGTGCTTATTTGCGTGGCAAGTGGCGGCTGGAACGCAAGTTGCGTTTCCCGCACACCAACTCAAAGATCCGCTTCCAACAATTCCGTCGCCAAGACGACATCAAATGCTTCGACATTATACTACGCACGTGTAACGCGCAATGCAAGCGCATCAGTATTCATTAGTTATTGTGTGTGCGATCCATCTTGCTTCTGCTGTGATACCATACACAACATGCGCGTCTTCATTTGCTTGATGTGCGTTTTGCACATTTGTCTGTCTGCAATTGCCTGATTGGATATTCTCTTGATTCTTTGCCGCGCTGCTCGCCAGATGAGGATGAGTAACTAGATGAGCGACCAGATGAGCAGTCAGCCTGCCAACTTCTGTGAAGCTCTTCAGTGGACTGAGCTGCTGCTGTTTTGTATCAGCCTTGGCTTACGATCACGATCGTCCAAACTTTTCTTGATCGAAATCCGCCGATCTTTTACAACTGGGCGCTGATCGTGGTCTGAGGAGGGCGACATTTGCAGACGTTTCAGTCCAGCTGATATTGAGAGAGAGAGAGAGAGAGCGACAGGATCCTCAGTCACAAATGCGCAAATGATGACTGGGTGTTGTTGACTGCTGGTCAGGAAGCAAGCAAACACACAAATACAAAGCAGACACGTGGCCCCTCGAGGGTCGCAAGTGTCAACTCGGGGTGGCGCCACCACCAGCTGGGAAGGCTTGCACCCCCATCCTCAACGAGCCACGGGTCGGACTGGAAGCTGTCGCTTGCCTGTCGCTTGCCTGTCGCTTGCCTGTCGCTTGCCTGTCGCTTGCTTGTGCTCTTGCGGATATTGTTGACATTCAGCCAGTCGAGGACGCTGCTCCCCAGCTAGATCTTGGCTCACAAAGGAGAACACCATATTGTTAGAGGTCGCAGCCACAATCAGAGTCAGCACCCCGCCTCGTCCGTCCTCTGAAGCCACACGTGCTGGTGGTTTAGTAGGGACGGGGTCAACTGCGCCGCATCAGCTGGCGCAACACAGAGGGGGTGTCCAGTTGCACGTGCGGCACCGCATCCAGGATTTCGGTTGCCTCCTGCCAGCAAGATCCACTTTGCTATTTATTTGGGCTGGAAGATAATCCAGTTCGTACGTAAAATAGCAGGACTGAGCCGTCCGCAAATAGACTTCACCGCATATCCATATTGCGATGACTGGACTGCCTTGAGTTTGTCTTTGCCACCAAAGCTACTTTGTAGATCCGCATCGATGGAGTATTGAATCCCGCCTATTTGGGCGATGTTAGTCGAAAGCAAGGCCCTTCTTGCTAATTAAAGCGCGAACCGAATACGATACGAGCACACAGAGGAAGGAGGAAAGCATGGGAAGACTCAGCCAACTGACTATCATTAGCTTGTAGCTCGGCGGCTTTTAAAATCTAATTCTGCGCTCACTCTCGCTCGCTCGCTCTCTCTCTATAAAAATAGCGGCCAAAATCAGATCGGTGCTATATTTGAACTGGATAGAGTAGCTGCTGAATAGCTGAGCAGCTCAAGGCAAAGCCAAGGGCTAACTAATAAGGCGAGCCAAAGCAAAGCTGCTTGGCTTAGATGAAAGCTTTGTCAGCTTCTGTTTAGGGGTTCTGGACACACGCGCGCTCTCTTTCGCTGGGTGGGATGCACTCGCACGCAGCTGTACGGGGCGGATATGTGACCCAACATCAGTTTGCAATTCGCACGTCTCCAGTCAGTCACGGCTGCAGGACCACAGTAGAAGGCGCCTCCTCTTCCTGATCTCTTCCTCTCTCTTCGGCCCTTGACTCTCTCTTTGGCTCTCGACTCTCGACTCCAGCTCGTCCATTTGTCAGCTCAGAACCGAAAATGATCGCAAGCAGCAACTACCAGGAGATGCAGACCGGGCCGTCGCCGTCGTCGTCGCACGCGCAAGCCGTCAGCGGCGAAGGCAAGCGCCCGTACCACGGCAAGTGCCAGTACAAGACCGGCAAGTGCTTCAACGAACGCACGCTCAAGCGCAACGGCGACGCGCATTCGCTCTGCGAGGAGCACCGCATCAAGCAGAATCTCATCCAGCGCCGCAGCGACCGCAAGTACCAGACCGCGCACGCGATCCGCCGCCGCGAGCGCTCGCAGCGCCGCGCGGTGCTCAAGAAGCAGGTGTCCATGGCGGTTGCCCAGCAGCTCTTCTACGAGCACCAGCAGCAGAAGAGCATTGGCATCCAGCAGCTGAGCGCCGGCCATCCACCGAGCACGCTCGTCCCTGCGCACTCGCACTCGCATGGTCACGCTCATGCCCATACTCACTCGCACGCGCCGCCGCATGGTTTGCACCACGCGCTGCACTCGGTCGCATCGCTGGCACCGCCGATCCAGATCCCAGGCAAGATGGACTTGAGCCACTTTATCGGCGGCCCATCGTCCTTTCTGTCGAGCGCGGGAGGTCTGGCGTCCCCGATTCTATCTTTTGCGGTGGCGCCAGCGCCGTCCTCGCGCAACTTCGTGGAAGGGTCTTCATCTGCTGACCGTGACCACAAGATGGAAGCCGACGACGATGATGATGATGACGAAGAAGACGACGACGACGAGCGAGAGGACACGAGCAGCCGCAGCGCCGCGCTGCAGCACCAGCAGCAACAGGCGAGTCAGTACAAGCAGAAGCAGCTCCAGCGCGAGACGACGGCCTCTGCTACGGACCACGTGAAGGAGGAGAACGCGTCGCCGACGGGCATCGACGACTTCGCTCCGGACTCGTTTCTGTCCATCTGCGTCTCCGAGGAGGACAGCGACGCCACGTACGCCAACCTCGTGCCGATCATGTCGACCATTGGCGAGAAGGAGATGTGGACAGAGGACGACATCGAGTTTCTGCAGAACCTACTGCTGGCTTGAGCGAAGAGTCAGTGAGGGAGGAGGGGTCAACACGCACACAGAGGGATTTCTGATTCCTCAGAAAAATATTTAGCGCCGCGGCGCTTGCTTATATGCACACACACCACATAACTTATTACCATAGAGCTACATATTTCCCATTGATCTTGCACCCTTTCACATGCGGATCCCTTGACGGTGCCTTACCATGACTGTGTAACACAACATGCTGAGCGACTGTAACTGATACTGTACTGTGATACTTCAATGAGTGATGAAGTGGATACACAAATCGATGGATGGTCCACTCTGGGGCGCGTTCGTCGCCAGATCGAAAGTCCCACTCTCACTGAGGAGATCACTTTTGAGTTGCCCCTTCGGAAGTTCCGAGAGCTCCTTCGAGTCGCCGAAAGCGCAATCTAAGAAGCCGCGTCCGCCTTCTCTCTCGAAAGAGAAAGACCCAGCAGTCATGGCGTGTAATCACGTAATGCCGGGCGACAAGCAGCACCGTTTTGTACGTACGCACGATTGCAGGTGCGCCAAGAAGCGGGCTGCGGGAAGAGGTTTCTGGGGCCGCCAAGTCGCGCGTGACGCCCCAATTATTAGCGCCGTCAAGTCACGATGGTGGCGAACGAGCCACTGTGTGCGCCTATAAATAATGGGAGGCAACCTGGACGCCAGATACAAAAGTCATCGCAGAGGTATACACGCCGCCGCCCTCCGCGATCTTTCTCCGCCAGTCGTCTCCCTCATGCTTGCACAACAAATCACACTCGGTCCGCGGATCTTGCGGATCCCCTTATCTGTCTCTCTTGGCTTTGCCTGAGCGATAAAGTGTCCGGCTGTTCGGTCTCTGGCTGGCGTGACAGAAAGAAAGAACTTCGGAGATCTCGTCAATGAACGCGCATCCAACGCTATACAAAGAGAGAGAGAGAGAGAGAGAAAGAAAGAAAGAGAGAGGATCCTAAGAATGACCGGTTCAGTTAGCCGCGCATCACCAGCGGCGGCAAATGGACCGATCGTTGCTGCACCGAGCGCTCATTCCCGATTCTGCCTCTTCCAGTAACAATCGATCAACCTCAGCAGTTGCCTCTTTCTCACTCACTCCACCAGTCCTTCTCGTCTTCCTCGATGACCGTCATGAACAACCTCTATCACTGCCATCGTCACGCCTACGCCCCGCACCCCAACGCCACACCTCGATCTGCAACCACCTCTCCATCTGCGTGTCCGACGAGCGCAGCGACGCTCCCGCGGATCCAGGCGCTCTTCCCCGAGACCAAGTGGATTCCATCTCCACCACCGATGACGTCGCTTTCAGCGCTCTTCACTGGCTGCTGCAGTTCCCCGACGTACCCATACCGCAAGTGCGTGCTAGACGTGGCCATAACGCCAACAAAAACGGTCCTGAAGCGAATCGAGACGCCTGTGACCAAGCCGCGCAAGCCGCTGTCGCTCTTTGATCTGCTCTCCGTGGACGCTGCGCTGTCAGCAGCCGAGAAGAAGTCGTGCAAGCCCAGCGTACACCACCGACGCCAATGCGGCGTCCCCGACTGCGTCAAGTACGCGCTGAGCGGAGGCTTCTGCATCCGCCATGGCGGCGGCAAGCGCTGCAGCTACGACGGCTGCCAGACCGTCGCGCAGAGCGGCGGACTGTGCAAGGCGCATGGTGGTGGGAGCAAGTGCAAAGTTGTGGATTGCTGCAACGTTGCGCGACGCAAGGGCTTTTGCATGAGCCACGGCGGTCGCCAACCCTGCAAGGTCGAGGGCTGCTCCAAGTGCGCGCACGGCGGCGGCTACTGCATCTCCCACGGCGGCGGCAAGCGCTGCGCGTCGCTCGACTGCGTCAAGAGCGCACAGGCGGGCGGTTTCTGCTACAGTCACGGCGGCGGCAAGCGCTGCTCGGCGCCGCAGTGCTTCCAGGCAGCGCGCAAGGGCGGACTCTGCATCCGCCACCGGAAGGCGTCCAACTACAGCGTCGACAGCAGCAGCAGCGTGTAGAGGGATGGAATGCTATGAATTGCGTGCGTGTGGCATTATTGTTAGTACCGTATGCTATGTGTCACTTGTCGCCATCAAAAACCCCAAACCCTTTTGATGGCTCCAACCGTTTATTACCACAATCAGCACAAATTACCGTTTATATTCCACCAACAATGATTGGCTGCGACTGTAGCAAATTCAGCCAGTCGATAAAGAGAAGTTTTTGGTTTTGGAAGTCTCAACCAAGTGCATCTTTATAGGAAATGACTTCTAATGCGAATTGATCTTGAGATTACCTCCACCTATTGACAGGTTGTCACTGGGTAAGGTTGGCTGAGTTCCGACAATGACGACCAGGAGAAAATAAGGTGAAGAGACAGAGTATTGCTGCTCTCTTTATTTTGCATGCCACCCTCCCGTTTTTGCTGTGGAGGCACACAAACCTCACGAATTTCACTGTAGCGCTCGCAATCCTCATACACTTCGCTATCATCTTCGAATGTCACACAAAAATCTCCAGTATTTCACTATCGCTACTCTTCTTTTCATCGCCTCTCTCGTCTGTATCAGCACCACAAGATACATCGTCGTCGGACTCAACTTCTCCGAAGTTGCTGTCTACTAGATGCAACTGCTCTAGAACTTAGGTTTTCTGCTGCTGTCTGGTCTGTCGATCGGTGTCTACAGTCGGTAGGAAACACCGCCTTCGTGAAGCCGCTTTTGACGGTCTCACTTGTGAGGTCGGATCACGTGTCTGTAACCCACTCGATGACGCGATGTCTCATTGGAGGCGAGTAATCAGGAGCATCAATGTTGGTAGCTGTGATGTACTCGATCGATACTTTGCGAAGGCGGCTCTTGAATGGCTGGTTCTATGAGATGTCGGTAGGTTGGCAAATGTAAGGATGCATGGTTACAGGACCTTCACTCTTGGAGTGCGGGCCGTCACCATTTAGACTCTCTCCCTTTTTACATTCATTCTAGGATAGCAAAAGAAAACAAGTAGCGTAAACCACACGCACACAAGGCACGTGCGACAAGTTGAAGATTCATATTAGATAGAAAAGAAATCAGAAAGAATCCAGTGGGGTAAAGGCACGGCAGGATCTGTGTCTTGCGACACAGATACGCGTGTCTGTGTCCTACGCTCATGTTCTACCCACAGGGCGCCCCTCTTGGACAAGAAACAGCGAGTAGGAAGGCAGGCAGAAACAGACAGACTCACACACTCACTTCTCATTTTACCATCAATAACAACAGCCGCCTTCCACTCCAGCTCCTCGCTTCGCCTCTTCGCCGCTCTTCACACACGACCTTGGTCCTCGCCATCCAACGCTTCCTCGCTCTACGCCAGACCAGCGCTCATCTCGTTCGGTCCTTCGGCTGCATCAAGTGCCAGG
>JAASFU010001194.1:0-10072 GCA_023333955.1 Globisporangium paroecandrum | reverse complement strand
TCGTGCCGTTCGTGTGCACGCTCGCCATCTTCTACGTGTTCGTGTTCAAGATGGTGCCGGAGACCTCGGGCAAGACCAGCGAGGAGATCCAGGCGGGCTTCCGCGCGCTGCGCAAGCAGAAGAACGTCTCGGCGTAAGAGATGTCAGTTATCAATCAGTAGTCGATATGAAGTTCCTGTGTAATTGTAAACAATAAAGCTGAAAAGCGCATTCTAGTATCGTACTCCAGGACCACATCTGTTCCATCCTCAAACTCGATTCGAATACCAGTGCGTCGATGGTAGGTACGTCGATATGCTCGCCAGGGTTGGATGTGCCAGCGCACTGCACAAAAGCAGGGGCAATGTTCTGTATTGTACTTTGTTTCGCCCGCATGCCTCCGGAATCCATTCCGACCTAGCCGTGTCAGAAAAGTAGCCATGCGATCGAATGAAGTTGACACACAAGTAGAAAAGACACGCAGAGGAGCGATTAAAAGCGCGACTAAAAGTCTCACGTAAAACGTCACAGACAGTAACTGTCTGTGCGAACTACTGTTCAATTTGATCCAGCCCCCAACAAGAAGGCAAAGACAAGAAGATCAACTCCGAACTGTGTACGATATGAAGACGTCCACCGCTGGACAGCAATCTGCTCGGAATAGGAGTGGAGGTGACGAGTCGCAGGCCGCGAGAATGCGCGACTGTACAGAATGTGTCCGTAAAGAACGAGTCCTAGAAAATTTGGGTTGCACCAAAAAAGTCTGATGGTCAGCGACGCTTACACTAACAGTAGCTCTCCACCTCCTCTCGCACTAAAGCTCCCAGACCTCAGCGTCTGATTATGTGAAGCTATAGTACAGTGGCCGTGGAATGATACATGATGTTGAAAGCGAGCAGACGCAAAGCGCCGGGGTCTTTTGTATCTCTCTCTCTCAACGTGTAGCTAGCGTGGTTGCCTGACTCTTCACCACACGTTGGTGTCGGACCTGTGCACGCACGGCACAACCTTCACTTTCGTTTGTCGTTTAGCAGAGAAGGTTGAGTGCGGGTCTTAAGGGTTTGTCGACTGTACAATCCACTTGATTCATTTTTCATGAGACAGGCGGGGCGACATATGGCGGTGGACTTGGAGCGAAGACCGCCTGAACACAGAGTCCACAGCGGCCATCAAATCATCTATATCAATACATTTTTCAGTTGGAAGACGAGCTTTTAAACATGATACTACTAATCAGTTTTCTGACTATTTACCCATCGCCGACACTGTACGCAGTCGTTTCCAGGGATTGATGCGGTGATCCGCTCAACTTGAAGCTCTGCGCTGTTGCAACATCTCGATGTCGTGTGCGTCACGTCCTGAAGCTCAGCTTCCAAACGAGAATGGAGACGTCGCCTTTGGAAAATGACTCGGCGTGCCACCCTCCTCCCCACTGAGAGAGAGAATCTGCAAGTCTCTCTGGTCGATCCCCCTGCTGCAGCCTTCGGATGAGTTGGGCGTTAGGCTGGAACTTGATGGATAAGCCTCCTCCGTGACGACTGGTCGCCAGCGCTGACCCCATCTCCATCCCGCCGTTCTTCGCTTTCCACAACTCGATCGCCTCTTTCTCGCTCGCTTGAGCTTGAGGGCTGACTCCGCCCACGGAGCAGCTCACTGCCAATCTTTCCACCAAGAGCTTCGATCATAAACGCAAGAGAGCGAGATGCCGTCGTTCCAGATCCCGCTGACGCCGCCGCCCGCCGAACTCCACTACGCGCAGCTCAGGACGCCCTCACGCGCGTCGATTGTGCAGTCGCACGTGGGCGCCGACGAGGTCACTGCTGTCATTCCGCGCGTGCTGCTACAGCCACACTGGGTCCTCTACACGAGCATCCTCGTGGCGCTGCTGCAACCGCTGCAGTACGGCTGGTCCACCTCGCAGCTCAACCTCACAACGTTCCACGACGCGGACGAGTGCAAGATGCGCCCGCTGCCCGAGGGCCGTTGCCTCATGTTCCCTGGCCACTCCAAGCTCGAGTGGACCTTCGCGGTCAACGCCTGGATCGTCGGCGGCATGATCGGCAGTCTCTCCAGCGGCAGCTTCTCCGACAAGTTCGGTCGCAAAACGGTGATGATGGCCAACTGCGGGTTCATCGTGGCCGGCGCGATCGTGCAGGCGACCGTGTCCGACATCTGGGTCTTCGTCATCGGCCGCGTGCTCTCGGGCATCGCGTCAGGCTGCGCCACGGGTGTGGTCGGCGGCTACATCAACGAGATCACGCCGCCTCATCTGCGCAGCTCTCTGGGCGTGGGCTTCCAGATCTCCATCACGATTGGCATCCTGCTGGTCGGCCTCACGTTCTTCTTCGCCAACACGAGCTCGGGCTGGCGCTACATCGCGGCGTTCCCGATCGTGCTCGCCGGGGTTTTCCTGTCGCTAGCCCCATTCGTCATGGTCGAGAGCCCCGCATGGCTACTCATGAAGGGCCGTCACGAGGACGCCGAGAAGGAACTCGCTCGTCTCTACGGCGAGGAGAACGTGCATGTGGCACTCGGGTGGCTCGAAGCCTCGGAGAAGAAGCAGGGCGGCGACGTGGAGCTCGCGCAGCCGGATGAGCTAGGCCTCAAGGGGGCGTCCTCCGGCGTTGCACTGCTCTTTTCGCCGCTGCTCTCCCGTCAGCTACTCACGGCGGTCGGCATCGCCTGCGCGCAGCAGCTCTCAGGCATCAACGCCGTGTTCTTCTACTCGTCCGACATCTTCAAGAACGCCGGCATCGCGGACGACCGCATCGGCACGCTCATCATCGACATCGTGAACGTGCTGCCGACCTTTTTCTCCGGCTGGCTGGCCACCAAATATGGCAACCGCAAGATGATCCTCGCGGGCATGGTTGGCATGGTGCTCAGCGCCGTCTGCATGACCATCTCGCTGGTCGTGGGCGTACAGGCGCTGTCCATCGTGTTCACGGCCACGTACGTCGCGGCGTTTGGCGTGAGTCTCGGCCCGCTCGTGTGGGTGGTGGTCGCCGACCTGTTCCCGGACTCGATCCGCGCGTCCGCCACGTCCATCTGCATCTGCTGGAACTGGACGTCGAACCTGATTATCGGCATCTGCTACCCGTACGTCGCGGACGCGCTCAATGACTACGGCTTCGTGCCGTTCATTGGCACGCTTGCGATCTTCTACCTCTTCATCTACCGCATGGTGCCGGAGACCTCGGGCAAGACCAGCGAGGAGATCCAGGCGGACTTCGCCGCGTTGCGCAAGGAGAAGAGCCTCCAGTAGAGAGAGATAGAGAGAGAGGAAGGAGGAAGACACACAACACAGTAAGAGCAATACAATCCACGCACATATATTAGATTGCTCTTCGTGTTCCTCAGTAAGTCAGTACAAAATCAAATGTAAAATCCATTTCCACACAAGCATCGTGTGTGCTTATCTGGTCCATGCATTGCAGCCCACGCATTACCGCCTACCCATCCCCAGGCTCAGGCTTCAGGCTCAGAGGGTCGTCGTGTCTGTGTTGTAGTTGGGCGAGAGCAGCGGCGGGCCGGGCTCGCCGCGGATAATGTCGTCCACCGCCAGGGGCTTCGGCGCCAGGAGCCCGTGGTAGAAGTTGCCGCGCACCGCCGTGTTGAACTGGAACGCGCTGATCTCCTTGTTGCTGAGCACGCGCTTCGTCGGGCCTCGGTGCGGCACCTTATCCAGCAGCATGAGGAACGACACCGTGTGGTCGACCGTGTGCTGCGCAGTCTGCGCGCCGAGCGAGATCTCCACGGGGCGCACCAGCACGCACGGGTGGAAGAAGCGCACGCCCAGGAACTGCTCGGGGCGGCGGAGCTCGCGTCTGACGTCCGCCGGCAGAAGGGCGTAGTAGAGTGTGAGAGGGAGGGCGTCACAGAGTCATGGGATTAATATTCACAGGCGAACTCACTGGATGTGGTCGATCGACAGCTCCTTCGTGCTGGTCGCGAGCACAGTCGAGCCGGAGCAAACGTCCTCGAGGCTTTTGAAAAGCTTGATCTTTGCGTCCAGGTTCTCAGGGATCTGCAGTACAGACACACAGGCAAAGCAACAGAGGAATATAAGGAAACGAGGAGCTACCAGAAATCAGTCCGTTGCGTAGTGCACACAAGGTAGCATTGATTCCTACCGCCTCGATCACGAGTGACGCGTCGGCGCATTGCCGGACGTCGCTCACGATCTTGATGTTGCTGCACGCTTGTGTCACCATGCTCTTCGTGACGTACCCGAGGTAGAGCAGCGGGTTGAGCAGCTCGTACGCAAACGACGACAGCTGCAAAATGAAACACGCACGTCTGTCAGTTGAGCTGCACGTTTACAGAGTGCAAAGACATCCACGCAAGCGACAACGAGCCGTACCGCAGCAGCGCTCTGCGCGTTTGTATCGCAGACAAGGACTTGCACGCCCAGCAGTGACAGATCGATCGCGATGCATCTACGACAACAACAGCAACAATCCACTGTGAACGAAAGCTCGTAGTCCTCTATATATATAAGCGCAGCAGCAGATTCACACACACGTACTTGCCGAGGAAGCCGGCGCCGATGACCGCGACCTTGGTGCGCGCGGCCTCTCGTTGCGTGGCGGCGTTCGCGTACGCAGACGTGGACGTCGCCATCGCGGCCGCAGAGCTGCTGTGCATGTTTGCTTCTTCGTTGTTGCTTTCTCAAATCACAGTCTCAGAGAATGTACATGATGGGATCAGAAGACGTCCGACCCAGTTCTGAGCTTCTCGGTCAAACTTCCGGAGCATCAGACCTTTCTGAGTCGACATATTATTTTTCTGAGATAATGGATATCTCATGATTCTTCTCAGACCTGAGAAAGTGTCCGCAGACATGATAAAATCTGATGCTTTGGGTTTTGGGAATTTCGGTATACGAGTGTTCTCATATTACACAATGTATGTGTACTTCCGAATATAAAACAGTTTTCCGGATAACGTGCCCTATCTGCCGTTCATCGAGTCTTGGTGAACTGACCCCATACCTCACATTTCTCAAGACAAAGCAAGTGTTTGACTCGCCAAAATCGGTTGGACGAAAGTTCTCGTACCGCGTGGCGCCTGGCGAGAGAGAGCGTCAAGTGGAGTGGGGTTGGGCATTAGACCTTCCGACTGCGCGGTGCTTTTGTCCGTCGAACACGCGCATTTTGCCTCACAGGCGCAGTCGCGACTTGGGACTACCGCACCTATTCATTACGTTTGCGGCCTGTCATGCGCCGCACTCAATACGAACGAAGACTCCCCTCACTTTCTCCATTGGAGAGGCGTCGCTGGCAATGAGATCGGTGTTGCAGTGTGTGCCGAATGTAACACGAGTCTTGAATCGCAGAGGTGCTGTATATTACACCAAGAGTTGTGCGGGCTTTACAGCAGCCTCAGACCGCAAAGACCTCGCAAGACCTACGTATTCGAAGTGATTAGCTTTGATTTCCTAGTGCGTTGAAAAGGGATCTGCCTCCTGCCATGAATGGTTGAATGACTGAACGAATGAGTGGTTGTTGGGAATGCTCCGCTTTCGAGAACAGTTGCTGCATTTTTGTCGCTGCACCGGACTTGTGGGGATGGGCTGGTCTGCATGTGAGTTCTGCTGCCCTTTGCATGCGAACGACTGGTATGGCATGCAACTGTGGCGACCAACCATGTTTGCACATTACACAATGGCACAACCACAAATCCGCCATTTTCGCAGCACCAAAAGCTCTTTACCATGACTGCAGGACGCAATGGCGTCCGTCCAGGAGCACGCTGTCAACGGGGCTCCTGCCTTTCGCTTGAGAAGGCTATCGTTCGCACTGGTAACCTGCCAGCAGCATTGGACATTGACTTTGTGCCCAGTTCGGCAGCATTCTCGGTAACACCAAGCAAGTCGGTCGCACTGGTTGCACCTGGGCAGATGAGCGTATCTCTGTGCTCGGGTTGCCCTGTTTTCGTCCACACGCACGCATTCAGGCCGACAGCACCATCCGATATATCAAATCTCACAGGCTACGTGTCATTGTGTCAAGCATACTAACGCTGCCATCACCCTCATAAATACATATGATGCGATACACTGATTATCATAGGGTTTCGCACCAAAGAGGTTTTGTGGCAAAAAGCCTTGTGACATGGCTGAATGATAGGGCAGAAACGCAGCAGACGGCAGGCACGCTTTGCCTCGTCGCTGCTCCACCAGAGCGCTGGCGGTTGGCAGGCGCTCGCTTGTGGTTTTTCGGATGCTATTCAGTGTTCCTTGTTCAACTTTGCATGCTCGCCGGTCGCTGACTCGCTGGCAGGCTGGCTGGTTGGATGATTGGACGATCCACAGAACCTGACGTGGCTGGAGAGCGCCAGCACCAACTCGCCATTTCCAGTTTTGATCCCAGACCCACAGCAACACGCACACGCGATAGCACGCACACAGTAGCAGCCATGGTGCAAACACCAGAACCGACCGCCGCTGAGCCCATGTACCTCGAAGTCAACACGCCGTCAGCCGCCCAGGACCTTCGCAAACCCCTGAGCTCCGATCCGCTCGCGAAGAAGACCTCGATCCCAGCATTCAGCCCTACGTGGGCGCTCTACGCGAGCGTCTTCGTCGCGTGGATGCTCCCGTTCCAGTTCGGCTGGTCCATTTCCCAGGTCAACCTGTCCACGTTCGCCAACCAGGACGACTGCGACGCGCGTCCGGTCGTCGACGGCACCTGCCTCATGTTCCCAGGCCACTCCAAGACCGAGTGGATCTTCGTCGTCAACTCGTGGATCGTCGGTGGCATGGTCGGCAGTCTCACCTGCGGCAGCGTGGCGGACAAGATCGGTCGCAAGAAAGTGCTCATGGCGAGCGCGCTGTTCATGATCGCTGGGGGTGCCATCCAGGCAGCCTCAAACAGCGTTGGGGTGTTCGTCGCCGGTCGACTGGTTGCTGGCGTCGCGTCGGGTATCGCCACGGGCCTCGTCGGTGGCTACATCAACGAGATCGCGCCTCCACATCTCCGCAACTCGCTGGGCATCGGCCTCCAGATCTCGCTCTCCACCGGCATTTTGTTGGTTGTGTGTACGTTCTTCTTCGCCAACACGAGCAGTGGCTGGCGCTACATTGCGGGGTTTCCTATCGTCTGGGGCGGTGTTGTCCTGGCTTTGGCACCGTTCCTGCTCGTGGAGAGTCCGGCGTGGCTTCTGAACAACGGCAAGCGCGACGAAGCTGCCAAGGTCATGGCGCAGCTCTACGGCGAGGAGCACGTGAACCTCGCGTTCTCGTGGCTCGAGCCTCCAGCGAGCGCCTCGGACATCGAGACCCCACGCGCCGGGTCGGGCGAGCACGGCATCGAGCACGCAGAGCTCCCAGTGGAAAGCACGCTATCGCAGCTCATCTCCCCGCTGTTCCGCCGCCAGCTCATCGTGGCGATCGGCATCGCGTCCGCGCAGCAGCTCTCCGGCGTCAACGCTGTGTTCTACTACTCGTCGAGCTTCTTCCAGGACGCAGGCATCTCGGACGACCGCATCGGCAGCGTAATCGTCAACGCGATGAACCTGATCCCAACGTTCTTTGTCGGCCACTTGGCGAGCCGCTATGGCAACCGAAACATCCTGCTCTTCGGACTCGCAGGCATGTTTGTGAGCGCGGTCGGCATGACGGTGGCGCTCACGACGGGCGTCTCGGCGCTCTCCATCGTGTTCACGGCCTTGTACGTGGGCTTCTTCGCGCTGAGTCTCGGGCCTCTGATCTACGTCGTGACGGCCGACCTCTTCCCAGACACGGTGCGCGCCAGCGCGTGCTCGATCTGCATCTTCTTCAACTACCTCTCGAACCTGGTGGTCGGCGTATCGTTCCCATACATCGCGGACGCGCTGGACGACTTCTCGTTCCTGCCGTTCATCGTGATCCTCGCGCTCTTCTTGCTCTTCACGTTCAAGATGGTGCCGGAGACTGTGGGTAAGTCAAACGACGAGATCCAGGCCGAGTTCCGAGCGCTGCGCGAGAAAAACGCGCCGTCCTCCCCGTTGTCCTCCGACCACAGCCAGGCGTTTGGTAACTAGGCGTGTAGCTTACGCAATTCTCTTGTAGAGAGATTAGAGTATCATTATAACGAATCTATGAAAACGTTTTCAGACTTGTAAACTTGATTCTCGTGCGTGTATGTCTCGAGTCGTTCTGTTGATGCAGGCGTGTGGTGGCTTTGGACACCGAGATTTCTACGAATCTAGTCCCACAAACCAGAAAGTTCACGTGACGAAAGGCAGCGAAGAAGGGTGCGTACTGTCGCGCGTTTGGTGTCGTCGCCTTGCCGCGATGGCACCGCACGAGCACCACCGAACAAAGCAAGAAGACAGTCGATTGATCGATCTTACCGCAACCTGCCGGCAGGTACACTTGCTGTCCCGCACAGCACAGCCGCACCGCGAGACGTGTCGCAGATACCGAGCAGAGTCAGCCAGCGTACAGATGAAAGAGAGGACGAGCTCAGGTCACCGGAGTTGGTGGCTGGCTGCTTGGGCGGAGGAGTGGGGTATCAGGTGTCAGCAGTGCCAGGTACACTCGTGAGCCAGTACTGAATTATAAAGAACGCGCCATCATCACCGCGGTTCATACAACTATTATGAGAACATGTGAGCAAGCTAAACTCCAAGAGCGCATGCCGACAAATACGATCACTTGGGCAGGCAACACGCACAGCAGCTCCAGCACACTCAGATCAAAAGCGTCCACCCCGGCCATCCGTTTGCGCCCATCTTTCCAGAAACCTCTGGTAATTTATGCCACTTCAAGTTATCATGAGATATCAATTCTTGAAGGAACTGTGAATGGTTGGCGATGCGCTCACACTTTTCTGCCCATCATGAAATTAAAAGCACCGGACTCGGAGGATGAAAGCTCTCTGAAGAGATCCAAAGCGATCCAAAAAGTGCAAAAGTGAGTGTCTTCAGATGCACAACATGAAGATCGGGAAGCGGAAGCACTCGTCATTAGACAACAACAGCACGAGCGAGCGAGCAAAGCGCCAGTGCGGAGGCGACTGATGATGGCTTGAAAGGTTCTTCTCAAGATGCCCCAAGCCCTTTTCCACTCGTAGTCATGAGTCGTTAGTGCTGTTGTGGAGTTGGAAAGCGGGTGTTGTCAACGTCATCACGACCACCACCACCCAACATCGAAAAATCAAATCGTCGACTGGCAAAGGAGTCAGTGCTTGCTTGGTGATAAATATGAAGTTTCACAGGTGCTACTCGCGTCATTTTTGTACGGAATCGTATTGAATTGCGCTGTGCCTTCATTAAGGAACCGCAGCATATATCAGTTTTCGAAGGAGAGTTTCGCGTAATCTGCGTGACTTTGTGACACTCACGTGAGATGATAGGTTCGCTCAGCATGTGGCACGTCGCTGCAGCCCTGCGTTGTCTGTCGTCCGCACCATTTGCTTTGGCCGAATCGACTGACGCCCACTATGGCCGCGTGTTGAAGCGAGCGCGATTCGGCGGCGCGACTTTCTGCTGCACCTTCAACGAGCGAGTGATCAGCGCAGGCGTCGTGGCGTCATCAAAAACGAGTGGAGGTCGAGTCTCAAGTGCCGCCGCCTGGGCCGCAGTACCGGTACTCGCAGTACGCGAGTGCCTCATTGCGTGATTTGCGTTGAGGCCCTCAGTTCGGTTTGCCTTCCCCTCTCTCTCTCTCTCTCTCTCTCTCTCCCTCCTCTCTCCATATATCCATCTCCCCAGCCACAAACAAGATGGTGAACTTGGAATCGACGCCGACGGCCAATGCCACGTTCCTCGAAGTCAACACGCCCACGGCGCAGTACAAGTCCACCTCGGGGGTCGATGTCGCCAAGGACGACGCCATCGCCACGCGCAACTTCCAGCCGATGTGGGCGCTCTACGCGAGCGTCCTCGTGTCGCTCATGCTCCCGTTCCAGTTCGGCTGGTCGCTCTCGCAACTCAATTTGTCTACGTTTGCAAGCCAACCAGACTGCAATGCGCGTCCAGTCGCGGACGGTACATGCCTGATGTTCTCTGGTCACACTAAGGCCGAGTGGACCTACGTCGTCAACGCCTGGATCGTCGGCGGCATGGTTGGCAGTCTCTCCTGCGGAAGCCTCGCGGACAAATACGG
>JAASFU010001193.1:0-10075 GCA_023333955.1 Globisporangium paroecandrum | reverse complement strand
TTCCAAAACGCATTTCAAAAAAGATTTTTTAATGTGGGCCACACCAGTGCTTGCCTTTGCTTCCGTTTTTACGAAATGCATGTCAAAGGCGGTGCTATCATTTTCAAAAGGTTTTAGTAGTACCATGTGTACATTGGGTCCGCCTATGACATTCATTATAGGGTACCAGTTTTCGAGACCGGTATTCAATTTGAAAAAAGCAATTTCATAAAACAAACTGCTTTTTAGATGTGTAAAAAAATGCAAACAATAGAATCAGACTCAGAATTGCTTTAGAATTTTTGACAAGAACATGCTTTGCGCGTTCCATTTGTATTCTTTTTTCTTCTCCCGCCAAACTCAGATTGCACCTCTCATGTCCGCTACACCTTTCATATCTATTGCCTTACAAAGGAAAGCATATCCTCATTTATAAAAAGCTCCATTAATTCTATTTGTACCAGAATATCTGTATAAAAAGGTTTCGAGATTGTTCTCACACAGAAAAAGCGCAAAGCTACCAAGAACGGACTTGCTCAGACTTGACAACCGAAACCCTTCCCTCCAACATCCCAGAAAAGGTTTGCTGTCCTTCCTATCTGCCATAAACGGTGTCTCCCATACATTCTCTAAGTAAAAAAATGCTTGGGATGCTTCACAACACCAGCAATTGTAAAGAGGGCTGATAAATTCAATAGTCAGACCAAGTCACCTTCCGAATGCTCCGAGAGAATGAGCCCATGAGCCACAAACAATCATCTCGGCGAGCGCGCGGAAGAAGCGGAAGCAAGAGACGAGAGACGAGATAAGAGATAAGAGACAAGAGACAAGAGAGCGAAAAAGAAATGTATCCGCTGCCGCCGTCCCAGCTGCTGGAGCAGCCAACAGAGCCACTGCTGCTGCTGCCCACCAGCGTCGCCGCTGTCTTTGGCTCCTCCAGCTGGTCGAAAGATCGCGACGTTTGCTGCTTTTGCTGCTCCTGTTGCGATTGTGAGGAGCTCATTTCCGAGATGGCGCCGCTGAGATCAAGTAGCAGCTCCTGCACGGATCCTCCCGTCGCTCTGTCAATCGGCTGGCCGCGCCGCCGCTGCTTTAGCTACGGCGCATCGTTTAAACACAAGACCTGCGCTGCACATCAGGGTGGTGCGACCAACAACACGCGAAGACATCTAGCGAATGACTCGGCGCTGCGAGTAATGGTGTCGCGCGAGCTGCTGGAACACATTTCAGACTACATGCCTGGCATTCCGAACTTGTTGGTGGAGTTTGCGAGGAAGAATGGCGGCAGCAGTAACGCGGTGGCTGCTGGTGAGACGCCTCGCTCGCGTTCACGCCCACTCTCGCCATTCCGCGACGACTCCAGCAACATGGATGATGACTTCTGGAGTGCGTGCTACGACCCGCAAGCTGCAAATGGACTGGTGACTCGACTCGCGCTCGAGCAAGACGATCAACGTGTCCTGTTCATGCTGCTTCGACTGCACCAGTTCCCGGCATACAAGCGTCTGCGCAAGCTGCGTCTGGAGATGGCGGTCACGTGGTGCGTCGAGTTGGGAAATCTACAGACACTCAAGTGGCTCCAGCCCAAACTGCCGGCTCAGTCAGCGGTGTCACTGAAGTCCGCGTCATCTGCAGCGCTGCTACTAGACGCTGCGATCCGCAATGGCGACGTCCAGATGATGAAGTGGATCCAGCAAAACTGCGCCGCGTTCGACTGCTGCAGACAGATCTCCTCCGATGCGATCTGCAGTGCACCTACAGAGCACGTGTTTGACATTCTCAAGTGGCTACATGCAAATAGAGCTGACTACAGCAACAAGAATGGCCAAGACGATGGTGATGGTGATGGTGATGGTGGTTCAAGTCTTTTCTCGCCAGAGATCGTCAACCACGTGGCACAGAGCGGCTGCCTCAACGCAATCCAGTTCATCCACAACGAGCTGCTCTCGTGTCTAGTATCAGTATCAGTATCTACCGCTTCAACCACCACCATGAAGCCTGTGAACGTGTTTTCAGCAGCCACGATGGACGTTGCAGCCGGTTCGGGCCATTTGGACGTCGTGCAGTTCCTGCAGGTAAATCGCAATGAAGGCTGCTCGACCCATGCAATGGATGTCGCGGCACGGAATGGACACCTGAAGATCGTCCGCTTCTTGCATGTGAACCGCAACGAGGGCTGTACCGTATCCGCAATGGACGGCGCGGCCGCGAACGGCCACCTGCCTGTTGTCAAGTTCCTGCATGAAACCCGCCGGGAGGGCTGCACAATCGCGGCGATAGACCAGGCGGCGCGCAACGGCCACTTGGAGGTCGTGCGGTTCCTGAATGAGCACCGCAGGGAAGGGTGCACTAGTGCAGCAATGGACGACGCAGCGCTCTTCGGTCAGTTGTTGATTGTGCAGTACCTGCACCAGTCTCGAGCAGCAACAGCCAAAGCAACATGCACTACTGAGGCGATGGACAATGCTGCGAGCGCTGGCCACTTGGAGATCGTGCGCTTCCTGCACGAGCACCGCCATGAAGGCTGCACGACGAACGCGATGGATCTGGCGGCGCAGAACGGACACCTTGAAGTCGTCCAGTTTCTCCACGAGAATCGATATGAAGGCTGCACTGTCGGTGCGATGGACTTGGGCGCCAGCTCTGGCCACTTGGAGATCGTGCAGTTCCTGCACACCAACCGGAGAGAAGGCTGCACGAAGCGCGCGCTGTCGCTAGCGGCGCGCAACGGCTTTTGTCGAATGGTGCAGTTCCTCGTGGAGAACCGGCGCGAAGGCTGCGCCGAGGGCGCGCTACGCTGCGCGTACCGGAGCGGACGCTTCGAGGTCGCGCGGTACCTGCACGCGCGTGGGTTCATGGGCAACGTGGCCAAGTGCGTCATTTCGTGCTGCTGTTCGCGTGTACTCCAGTACTCTTAGGTACTCTTAGGTAGGTAAGTAGTACTCGCATTTGTTCATGGTAGGTAGTAGTTTGGAATTCTTATTATTCAATGCTGTTATCAATTTCTGTAGCAGTAATTCGGTTGTGCCTGTTAGTCATTTCAATTCATTCGTGCACTGTGAGTAGCTAGCTGCTTGGCTCCCAGTGGCTATCTAGGGATATCTTCCTCACTGAACTCACCAGATCAGATCAGCACGGGTGGGTCTTCGTTGTCATGACCAGCCACTGACGCCAGATTGCTGGCGTTGATCGCCTGGTACTGGCGGCGCCGACTGCGACGGTCGCAGCACTGGAGCACCAGGTGCAGAAGCCAGATGAACGCGACGAAAGCAGCGCCAATCGGAAGCGCATAGTCGACAACCTTCGCTAGTAGACCAGACGCGCGGGTTGATGCTGAGGTGGGGGTAGTGGTTGGATTAGCTGGTAGCGTCGAGTTTGTTGTAGCCGGGGATGGTGATGACGCCAAAGTTGGAGCAGGCAGTAGCGTTGTTAAAGGCACTCTTAAAGGTACTGGTGGCGGAGACGGCGATCTTGTAGACACCAATGGTTCTGGCGATGGAGACGTCGTTGAAGGAGCTACCGCTGGTGCTGGTGATGGTGACGGCAGAACGGTTGAGGGCTCTGGCGACGGAAGAGCACTTGGTAGATTCGTTGGAGTAACTGAAGGTGACGAGGTCTTCTTCAGCTGCGGGTCGACACTTTCCAACGCGACCGCAGGTGTAGAACTGGGAGTTTGCGTTGCTTCATCTGGAAACTTAGGCGCCACGAGTTCCTGGGGGTCATTGAAGCCTCTTGGTTTAATCGCCGCTGGAGAGCTCAGGTCCTCAATGACGTGATGCGGCGGCGATGGTGATGACACTGAGATAATCGCAGTGGTGGATGCTGCTCCTGTGTTTCTGTTGATCAGTGATACCGCTTCAGGCTCTGAAGGGATGATAACTACGGGACATTTCTTTCGCGAGGAAGACGACTGCTTCTCCAGCTGAGCAGACGATGCCCCAGGTGCTGCTGGACCATCTCTCACAGTCACCATCATCGGACGTGAGCCGCGGTAGCGAACGTGGGACGTCGCCGGCGCCGAGTACTCGAGTTCAAAGCCGGAGCCCACTGTCACATCCCCCGGTCCGCCGCGGATACTCACTCTAGTGTGCATTGAGTTGACGACGCCGGTGTCGACCACCCCTTTACCGTCAATCTCGATGAACTCGCTGAAGCTCGACCCGTGAGTGGCCGAGGTCGTGATCGATCCGTTCTGGGCCACCGACGCATTCAGTGTCGTCGTAAGCAGCTTGGTCGCCGCGAGGCAGATGTTGCCGCCATTGGTCACCGTGATCGTTAGCTGCGTGGTGCTGAGGCTCGTCGCCTTGACCGCGATGGAGCTGCTGCCGTCGACCGTCATTGCGATCTCATTGGTGATCGACACCGTGCTGGAACAATGTAAATACACACTTGAGCTACCGGTGGCGTGGAGCGCGAGGGACACAAAGCTGAGCTTCCTGCTGGTGTGCAGGTACACGCCGCCATTGCCAAGTGAGGAGATTGCGAACGCGATGGCGCTCGTTGGCACCACTTTCTTGGTGAGTACGACATCGCCAGCGCCTTTCGACACGACCGAAACCAGGTGCTTGCCGATCTCGCCGTTCAAGTAGACGCGCACCACAAGTCCGTCCATCGCTAACGAAGATTGGCTACTTCTCGACACGACCGACCAGCCCTGGGAGCCTTCCACCACGCTGATGCTGTTCAGAAGCGCCGAGTCGTTCGCCATCGCAACGACTTTCGCTACGAGCGTCGTACTGTCCTTGGATTTCTCCTTCTCAACGTGGTAGTCTGGATCGTCCTTCAGCACGTGCACAAACACTTGTCCGGGGACCTGGAGCTCAAGCTGGAAGCTCCCGTCGCCTGAGAACCACGCGTAGCTGCCGCCAGCACTCGCTGGGAACAGGTGCCACTGCCTCGCGAGCGTGAACCGCTTGCGTTGCTGGCGTGGGGCATCATGCAAGTGACCTCTTGAGATGCTAATACGGATATCGCTGTCACTGTCGACGTCGTCGGATTTATCTTCGTTATCGTCCTCGCTGTCACTGCTGTCGTCGAATATGATGCCAAGGTAGTCGCCGAATCCGTTTCCAGCACCACCTCCATAGTAGATGCTGCTGGGGTTATAGTCGCTGGTGTCATCGTGGTCGTCATCATCGTAGTCGTGGTCGTTGTACTCGCCTGAGTTGGACGAGAGAGGGATCGACTGGACCTCCGAGGCCTCAATGCGCAAGATCGCGGCGTGACTGGAGCTGCTAGACCTACCGCTGATAACGTCGACCCCAAGCGCAGTGCTGTGGGTGGCCATGACGCCCACGAGTATCACTGTGAGCAGCGCGCACAGTCGTGTGAACCTCGTCGCCATGCTCATGCGTGTGTTGGGCGAGCGGAGGAGGTCGAAATGAGCTCCGCACTTCATGGCATCGTGACAGTCGATAATCAATCGTGAACCAGTGTGGGTGTTTGGTGGGGTGATGCGCATCAATCGCTAAATAGTGTGCGTCACACTATCCCAAGCCTTGTGCTGCCTGTATAAATGAATCAGTTTAATATCTGAGCCATTTGCTATTTGAGAGCGTATATTAGCTTGCGTTACATATTGAAGCTGGAAAGGAAGGGAAGATGGAGCGCACAGCACTGCATTCGCCGCGGCCTTTCCTTAGCAGGAGCAGCACCAGCAGATAGACGAAGTGCAAATCGTTGACGCTGAATCACTCCCATTCATGCGAGACAGCTCGTCTCCTGTGTCCTCTCGCATAAATATCAACCGCTGCCGACTGACCGATCTTGCGACCCGATCGACCACTCTGATGCGTTTTTGAACGTCCACAGCGGCGTGTGCTGGTGGAAACAATGACAGTTGTGAGCCGTCACCGCAATCATCGAGTTGCAACAACGACTTGCGTTCCACGAAAGTCGAGGCGTGGCTTCCTCCTTGGTTTTATCAGCCTCAAAGGCACGACGTGAATCATTCTGTCCGCGCCCTGGCTCAATGGAATCATGGTATCTTCAATTGCGAGGCATCCATCGATGGACATTCGGAAGCAAGATGAACTGGACTTACTGCTTGCAAATCCCTGCACTTGCAAGTGGGTCTTGAGTGACGATAGCGAAGTGGAGATGTTTGGGGTACCATCAGTAAGTCAGTACGCACTGCGTGATCCGTTGCAGAGGAGACAGTGCCAAACGCTTGGCAGTATCGAGAGCATGAAGCTGATCGCGTCGAGCCGGTGTCACAGATACAAAGCGCACGTAGATAATTCTCATGGCGCCACCGCGACAACCATGGCCCGCGATCACTTGCAACAGCACAGCAGCATAGTATCTTGATCACGTTGCGGTGTTCAATAGCGAGTCCAGCGGCAAGGATTGCGAGCAACAGTAGCGCTTGACTCGACATGCAGCAACACTGTCGTGGACAGAACGTATCGACAAAAGCTGTTACGAATCAGTTGGTGAGACTCTCGAACCAGTCGCTGCCGAAGTCGTCGCGGGGGTGTGTGTCCTGCGTGTTTGCTCATTTCCTTAGGTCTGGGATGGTGCGTTGACAACTGCAGGAATGGGAACGCCAAAGAGAAAGATAGAGAGATGCACAGGACATTTTAGATAGAACTCGAGAGTATTTGATAAATCCACATACACAATCCAGCTCAGCAAGGTAAATGAGGACCTACCTGCATGCTTTTGGGCAGTGAGAGGGTGAACGCGAGCTCAAGATGAGTATCGATCCGCGGTATCAGCGCTTTCAGACTCGTCGCAAACACGTTAGCCGAAGTCTGAAGTTACTGGGGAACTGGGAGAGGAGTCTCTCAGTGAGCCGATGACGCTCCTTGAGGCTTTGGCAACTCTGGACAACAACGCTCAGGAGCTTCAGACAAAATTCTCATCTCGTTGGTACAACACACAATAGATCCAACACCGAAAGTCTGAAGCCAGGCGGTTGTTCCGTATATGTACATCATAAAAAAACGGTCAGTGGTGATGCTCTTCCAACTCCGTACCTGTGTTGCTCAATTCATGTTACCTGGTGTTCGTCACCTGCTTGCCATTGTCGAAGCCGTACTGCGCCGAGTCGAGCTATCCTTTCACTTGGACACTCAGGATCACGATCAACGTCTGCAGAGCGAGGTCACGGAGGCGTGGATGGCTGAATTCCGCTTCTGTCACACATCACGAGGACTTCGATCAATGTCCCACGTACATCGACGAGCAGCTCTGGTTGCATGAAGTAGATCCGATGCTGTTTGTGTGTATCCAGCAGCTGCAGTAACCTCTCTCGAAGATAATATCGCTGCAGCGCGAGATTGCACTACTGACATAACAGTACCTCGTCAGTGCTCGCTCCAAGATTATTGAACAAACACGCTCACGTCTGCTTGATACCGCACGATTGTCACTGCCGCTCGTCAAGTTCAGTGCAGCGCTTTCGGTTGAGATGAACTGCGTGCGGTCGACAGAGGTGGTCGCAATATTTCCGGGTAGAACCTTCACCAACTCTCCTGCTAATGCCGTCACCAACACCCAGTGCACCGACACCGTCGGACAACACGACATTGCTGCCACCAGCACCAGACTCGCCACTGGACACGTTCACGTCATCACCAGGCTGCTGGGTCAACAATCTCGCACACGCGAACGCTGCATTCCGATAATCCGCTGCAGATCGATAGCGCGTCGTTTGCACTCGCTCCCACCACGTTGTAATACGAACCGCGCGCCATCCCCGGTAGGATCGGCTTCACCGCTACTAATGTGACGCTGCCAGCAGTACACGAGTTCCAACGTCGCTGCAGTGAAGCGAAATGTTAGACCCAGGACCAGCCAACGACAAGCGCTGTCCGCCCAGTAGTGCGGCAACTTCTGTACTTTGTATCGCCGCCCAACGCTGTCAAATGCGCACAGATCCGCTTGACTCACTGCATTCGCGCCTGCTTGAACGGTCTTGATCCTCGACACAACAACTCTGTCGCTCTCCAAAACGCCAGCGCCGCTCGTAACCGATACAGTCCAGCTACTCGAGCCGCCCGAGGAGCGTATCTCATCTTGGTTCACAGCACTCACGATCTTCACACAGCTGACACGCTGAACACGATCCCGCTTTGCTGCACGACATCATCACCAACACGCTGCTACCGATACTATGGCCCTGGATGATGTGGACGCTTCCACCAGAGCGCCGCACGCCACGAACCTGCGACCAACAATATCATTCGCTGAGCTGCCACTTGCGATCACGTCGCTATTAACGCTGACGGTCAAGGACGAACGGCGACCCTCATGATATTTACACAGCGTCACCAAAACCGCCCGATGAAGTCATCCCGCCAAGATCCAGTTGACGACTCGCCGTCGCTCACAACCAGCGTTGTCAGTGCTCGAGCCACCACCCAGGTACACCACGCCAGCCGCCAAACTCACGCTAGATCCCGCTCCTCATTTTGCAGTACCACTATGTAGCACCGTCCTCGTCGCATTGTCAGACACCTCTCACACAACACTCAATTCAGCTGCACTGGACTAGTTGCCGAACGGAGCAGCGCCACTTGACCTACCTCCAGCATCGCTTGCAACCGGTCACTGGTATTCGACGCGTAGCCTGATCCAGATGACAACGCCACACACACTGCCTCCAGTGCTAGGATCACACTCGCTCACGCCAGCCATTCAACAAAGATGCTTCTCCTCTGGTAGATGTGCCGGTGGACGCTCAACACCAAAAGCCACCGACTGTTTGTCGACACTGCACTCAAAGCCCGTACCAAACACGTTCACATTCGCACCGCCCACAGCGCTGCTGCTCGTATTCTCGCCAGCCGCGACATCTACCGGTCTGATCTTGTCGTCGCCAGTCAAACTGCTTACCGAGTAGCATGAACTCGGTATCCTACACCGGATGTCGCCAGCTTGAAGCCACCCGCGATGTCTTTCACCTGTTCGTTTGAGCGCCCGAGCGATCGTTGCATTACCGGTGTCAACATCACTCGAACATTCCGCTGTCGTACACCACCAACTCTCTCATATCCACTCGAAATGACGCCAGAGAGCCACAGCACCGCCGACGACTCTTCCATTTGTACTGTGTACCAGCCAGGCTCTGCGCTCACCACTCGTCATGTTGGAATCGCTTGCGCCACTTGACAACGACAAATTGCCGCTGGTACTCCGTTACACACCACAGCTTGCTGCTAAGCGTCATCACTGCGTCAGATGAACTCAACTTCGTAGACTGCGCTCCAACGGACACGGGCGATTGGCGCCAGCGGATCATGCGTCACAGGGTCACTCTCTCGCTGGCATTCTCTTCTCCTTCATCATCGGCATCTGCTGTCTGTATCCAGCTCAGGCTTTCCACGCGGACAGCGCAACATGCGGAGCCTTGTCTGCAGTAGCGCTACACCCGTCCGGGATACTGTAGCTCATTATACTTCTCTTGGTGCTTGGACGGTGGCCTCCACGACCGGAGAACTGGTGGATGCATGGCGAGCAGTGCTGGGCTTCCCGCACATTCGCACGAGTGCAGACGTCACCCACAAACGACCGGATCACGCACAGCGCGTCCTCAACATCTCTTATACGCTGCTGTCACAGGAAGACGCATGCACGCGCGCGTCCGCGTGCGGCTCACTGGCGGCTCGGTTGCTTCTTCCTCTCCAGTCTGGTCGCTTGTTCTTAGAAGAGAGCATCATCACAAAGTGCGAGTTTGGTTTCGCATTTAGTCGCTGTGTCACAGTAAAAACAAATCGTATATAATCAATTTATTACTGTAGCGCAGTTTTTTACCTTGAGGGAGTTCTTATCAGATATTGCTGTTACAGTCCGGTACAGTGCACGTCAAAAAGTTAAGGACAGTAAAAAAATTTGAATTATGTGATTTTTTTTTCGAGTTTTGTGTTTGTGGACGAGATTTTTTAGTGTTAGAGAACGTCATTAGGACAATCTCGTGGTGAAATCTCAGCTCGATTTGGCTTCTTAGAGCCACAGGAATGGCAGATATAAATTTATAGAGGGCGACAAAATGATAGGGACAGCGCAAGATTCAGCCATTTGGGGGCGAATGCGTGATGCTACTGGCTTGCAATCGACCTACAAGTGGCAGTGAGCATTACCCTCGCCACTG
>JAASFU010001192.1:0-10075 GCA_023333955.1 Globisporangium paroecandrum | reverse complement strand
TGCTCATCAAGCTCTCCAAGTCGATGACTGACCGGTGCATTGCTGTCGTGCGTAGCAAGGGCAAGAAGATAGCATACTAGAGCAAGTAGTATCCCTTTGACGCAGCAATACAACGCTAGCACGCATCAAACGCCCTCCAAACAGCTCGCTTTGCCTCTGTCTTTTTACTTTTGTCGCACTCTTAAAACTAATATCTCGGTTCTTGTGGCTGTCCTGAAGCACCAAGAGGTAAAATTGAGCTGAAATTTCAACACAAGAACGTTCGCAAATGGGTCTATAAGCTCTGAAAAAGCTCGTCCGGAAACTCATTTTTGCGCGCGGAATTCAAATTTTTGAGAATTTTTTGGGGCGTCCCTAAGTTTTGGCGCGCACTGTATCGGTTACTTGGCTTAACAACCTTGTTTTAAAAAAAACATGAATTTTCAGCCCCCTCCACAATCGTCACGTCTAATTCCGAGTGCAAAAAATCGTCGACTAAGCGCGATCGAAGACACGGGCGGAGATCGTGGGCGTAGGCTTGTCGTGCAACAAAGCCACAGAGCTTTTCGAGAGCAACGATTGCGTGAAGACGTCCTCTTCTTCCCGATAACGCGATCGTGAGCGCGCTCACCTTCAAGGCAGAGTACGACCGGTCGGTCGATGAGATCATCGTAGCCAACCTTGCGAACTTGGAGGGCTAGACTAGAAATAGACCTTCACGGATTTTGGTCGCCGTTATCTGGGATCCCTCCGAGGCGGAAACCTACATGCAGATCCGAGGGATCCGAACAGCACGCAGCAGAGCAGGCAGATACGCGACCTCCGTTTTAAACTGTACTAGTCCGTTTCATACTCTACAGCAAAATGCAGGACTGGATACTGTTTGGCTAGTAAGCCTGTCCAGAACGGACTTCGCAGCTTAACGAAGGATCCGAATCCGCGACCCGACACGAAAAATCGCAAGAGGCAGCGGTCTCATGATCACGTCTTGAGCAAGACTTGCAATCTCTAAACACCGAAAGATGCAGCAGGTTCGAGCAACCAAGCAGCCAACCAGCGACTGAAAGCTACCTAGGACTATCGTGATACTATTACCATGCCCTGGCTCTCGTTGTCCCCGCAGACAACGGTCAAGCTGCGGCTATGCGTGGGCGTCGTCATCGTGCTGGGACTCGCTGCGTTCGATGTTCGTGACATCGTGTACAAGACCCAGTGGCTCGGGCCGTACGACAGCTTCAAGTTCAGCGCCACAGGGGACAACGTCCTCGAAGACCAGGAGCTCATGCTCGCCGTCAACCTGGCGACCTCAGGCCAGGCGATGAATCGCCCAAACGGGTGGAGCTCGTTCTTCGACAAGTGCCCAAGATCACCCCCTCGGGCGACACTTTCCGAGTCGTCCTCGCTGAGAACTGCACCGTCGGGTCGAGCAAGAGCCCGCTGACGATCCCAAAGTTCGTGCTGGCGAGCTCGATACGAGTCGACTCGGTCGCGTGGGCGTGCTGCCGACTGCTCTCGACCAAGCACTAGCCCAGCGTGTGCAGCGCGCAACTGATGCGGGGTTTTGAGGTGCGCTACTACATGGAGTCGCCCAACATCCCCACCAGTTGGGCCGCTGAATCCGGTAGTGACGAGGAGCACGAGCTACTCGAGCTGCTCGACGTGATCGCAATGAGCTTCTCGCTCAACGGGGCGACCTGCGCCAAGGGCTTCGAGTACCTGGGGTCGCGCAGATACAACTCGAGGATCTTCGGCTGTGGGTCTCCAAACTACTTTACCAGCGCATTCGCAGGATCCCACGCGACCCAGTTGTGAGCCCTGCTCCGCGACAAGGTGTACCTGACGATGCAGGACATCAACGTCATAGGCTTCCACTACGGGATCCGAGAAAACTGCATCGGCGACTTTATGGCGTTCCTCACCGACTCTGGCAGGATCAACGTGGTCTACACGACTATCATCAATTTCTCCACCTACGGACAGCTCTACGCACTGCAGATCGTCAACGACGTGCTGCTCATGGTCATGAACCTGCCCGCTGTGCTTCAGATCGGACTGGTGCTTGTGATCCCGGCGTTCCGGCTGAAAACGCCGCATGCAGTCGACAATTTCCTCCGCGAGGGGTACGCCTCATTCCTTGAGTGTTTACTGTACCGCAGCCCGATGATCATCACCATGATCGTGATCTCCCAGCTACTCTCGTGGCTACTCGCGCTATCCAACTCGGTCATTTGGACGTGGGGGAATAGCAGTTCCGGAAAGATCATCGTCAACCACGAGCGCTTCGTCTCGGCGCGCCTATACCTCCAGTTTGGCATCTTCTTCGTGGATGGACGCATGAAATCCCGATGAGGGTTCCTCAGTCCCACCCCATCCCATCCCTACTCCAGATGGACCACAGTGTGATCTCCGACATGGTCCGGCCGCTGACCCCCGACGAGCTCTTGAAAAGACTTCGCTCGGCCGCTAAGAGGAAATAGATGAAAGCGTAGAAGACCCTCTGACGTTCTCACAATACACTAGCATACGCGTACTGTATCCAGCCTTTGTGATACAAAGGAGACCGCTGCAGACGTCGGCATATCCAACGGGAACGTTTCCACTTGTTCACCAAGCGGTGGTGAACAATGAGCGCCAAGGAAGACTGCGAAGCTCACGAGGCACAAAGGCGCGGAATGGAAGCACTTGAGAAGTAAATGAGAATGAGCTTCTGCAGTAAACTATCATTATTGACTATAAATATGAATTTAATCTGTTTTCAGCCAATCGCATCACTCTTGGTGAATTGAAAGTATGCCACATTATTTAACATCCTTACATTTTATTTTCTCAGTTCCAAGGCTGTTTTTCCTACTTCCTTCCTGATAACAACTACCTCCATCATGTGGAAAGCGCAGGAGAACGACGAGTACGAGGCGGCGTCGCCCGCCGTGCAAGCGCATTTCCACGCGCTGCGCACGGAGGACGCGCTGCGCAGAGAGGACTTTGTGACCGCCGAGCGCGAGGGGCGGCTTGCGAGCGACAGGTTCGTGCAGGCGGCCAGCGGCGTCGCTAGCAAGCGCACGGTTGACGCGCTGCTGTTGCTCGCCGAGAATTACGAGTACCGCGCGAAAGTGGCGAGCGCGCGCATCCCAAAGCCCACGCAGGAAGAGTCTAGCAATAGCGGTCGCCGTGCTGGTAGAGGATCGTTTGCGGGGGATGATAGCGCTGGAAGCGCCAAGAGCAGGCTCAAGGGGGAAGCAGAGGATGCAGATGCAGGCGGCGCAAACGATCCAGATGCGACGACCCGGCGGTCATCTCTCACTACAAATAGCAAGAGCGCTGCGTCTATAGGCGGCGGTGGTGACGGTGGTAGTGGCACAGACTCGCATGATCCGGCTGCGAGTGCTGCTGCGGAGACACAGCTGAACCTCGCGGCGGCGGAAATGGAGGAATTGTGGAGAAAGCTGCAGGAGATCGGACTCTCCAGCGCCGGATCGTCTGATAAGGTACACAGAAATTGCTATTTGCTATTGCGTGGATTGAGGAGTGCGAATTTGTGGTAAGCTAACTCTGTGATTGTATGTGGTGGGTGGTTGGGGATGTGGGGAGCAGAACAACGTACTCATGTCGTCGCGCCACCTGTCGTCGTCGCTAGGCGACTCGTTCTGCCTCTTACCAGCGAAAACAAAGTACGGATGATATATTTCCCTCTTTCTCATTGTATCGGCACATACTGAACCCTTGGTTAATTACGTACTGCGCCATGTGTGTCTTTCGTATTAGAGCTTCGGTTGGCGTCCACGCGACTGCAATCGATGGCGGGTCGACGCTGCGAGCGGCAGTCGCGTCGCGAATGCGAAACCAGAGACTGCGGTATGTCTTTTATAGAGAGTCTGCTGAGTTCTGTGTTCTGTGTGCGTATCTCCGTGTTTATATTGTGGCTGTTTGTTTGTGTAGTTTGATGGAGCAGCAGTATGGGCAACGAGGCATCATGGACGACCGATTTCACAAACAGCAGCGGTCATCCAGCTCTCCGTCTAGCAGAGGCAATGCACCACCGAAGGGTGACGGCAGTGGTGGTATTGCGGATCGCAGCCCACAGGCAAACACGTACGGGGGCCTCTCTCCACACGACCGACGCAGTAGTAGCAGCTCAATTGGCAGCGGCAGTGGTGGTGCTCCTGCTGCTTCTGGAGCTCTTCAGAGTGCGTCATCGGCTGATGTTGAGGGCCTCCAGGAGACGATCGCACACCAGAAATACGAAATCGTGCGGCTGCTCAACACGGTCAAGACGCTCAGCTCCGAGAACACAAAGCTGCTCAAGGTAAGAGTGTGCTCTTGTCTTTTTATGTGGTGGACTGACTACATTGAGTAATTGTGGTTGTTGCTGCTGTTGGTCTGTGCGCTATAGCAATGTGATGCGCTCGCGAATGTACAGAGTGAGAACAAGGAGATCCAGGAGTCGATGGAGAAATTCAAAGGGCATTACAACCAGAAGGTGAGTAAAGTGCTCGCTGTCTGCCATAATAACTGGGAGGATTAAGTGCCTAATGTGTATGTGTGCGTGTCTCGCTGTGTAGCTGGTGATGATCAAGCGAGCGCTCGAAGAGTGGCGACGCCAGCGTAACAGCAATGTCAACAACAACAGCAGTGCTTCGTCAACAAGTCAAAGTCCAGGAGACTCGGCTCAGTTGGAGCAGCGCAATGCGGCGCTCGAGAAGAAGCTCAAGCTCCAGGAGCAGCAGCTCACGCAACTCTCCGAGTCGGTGAAAACCAAGGACGAGCAGCTGGCCAAGTACGAGAAATGGTACAAGACCCTCAAGGCAGGCGCCAAGGCCAAGCAGCGAAGCCAAAGCGGCGCTAACGGTGGTGGAGGCGGCGGGGCATCGTCCATGTCCATGAGCAGCAGCATGGACGGCGGGGGCTTTGGCGGCAGCTCCGTCGTTCCAAAGGATTCGTTCACGAGCAGCAGCAGCATCAGCAGTTTCCAAGACTACAGCGGCAGCAGCAGTGAGGATGCCAGTGGGGGTGGTCTGAACGGTGGCCGCCCGCCTGCGCATCCAAACCGGCGCGCGCTCTAGCAAAAAGACAGACTCAAAGACTCACAATGTCGATGCATTTTCATAGACCACGGTTTCATTTTTTCGCTCACATGCCAGCCAAGTCGTTCTCACAATTCTCACAATTGGAAACTCAAAAGAGCAACAAGACCAAAGTGTTTTGTAAATGAACATGCTGTTGTTGTTTTATCATGTGTATATTGTGAGTCTGTTGTGTTGTGTGTGTTGCTGTTGCTTTCAATTGCGATCTCGCTTTCGACCGCGAGCGCGTTTGGTTTCTCCTCCATCGCGCACCTAAAGGCAGCAGAGACCGACGCTTTTTTCTCCATCTCCGAAGACAAAAGCGGGGAAGCGCCCTCACGCTCTCTGCACCTGCCTGATTTGCTGATATGACCTATCCAAATTTGTACTAACTATTGATTCAGCAAGAGTACCTGATAGTACCCCTTGAACGGGAACAAAAACACCCTGCATGAAGATCCGAAACACCATCGCTCGCATGGTCGTTGCTCAGTAGATCGCGCTACTTTCGAGAGCCGCAGCCACATCACCACACCACCATCACCACTCACTACTGCACCACAAGCCATCCGCTTCAGAGCTTAGAAGCCGAAGAGCCCGCTGAACGGGATCTCGGCCTGCTCCTTGGCAAACGTCTCGAAGTACTGGTAGATGATGGTCACGGCGAGCAGGATACCTGTGCCCGAGCCGATCGCGCCGAGCAAGTCCGCCACCATCGAGAGCGCGCCAATGCACATGCCACCGAACGCCGCGGCGGTAGGGATGTAGCGGTTCAGCACGTGCACGATCGACGAGTCGCGGTGGCCCTTCATCACCATCTGCTGGTCGCGCAGCTGCTTGGCCACGTCGCGTGCCGACGAACCAGAGATCTCGATCCACGTCTTCGAGAAGAGCGCGCACGAGCCCAGGATGAATGCCACGTAGATCACGAAGCGAAGCGGGTCGTACAGGATCTGCGCCAAGTTGCTCGGCGCAGACATGTAGTATGCGAGACCGCCCACTGGCACAGTCTGGCCCGCGCTGCCCTCCACGTCCTGCCACACACCGAAGAGGCGCACGAGGAAGTTGCCGCTGAACTTCTTGTAGAGTAGCTGCGAGATGAAGTACAGGTTCGACACCAGCGCCGTCTGCAGGATGATTGGCATGTTGGACGTGTAGAAGAGCTTAATTGGGTACGTGCCCTGCTGCCCGCGGTACTTCTGGTACTTCACCGGGAGGTCCACGCGGAAGCCCTGGAAGTAGATCACCACCACGAACACGAACACGGTCGCGAGCAGGTTGGTCACGTTCGGCAGGTTCTGGCGGTAGAACGCCTCCTTGAGCGCGCGAAGCTTGTCCGAGCGGGTGATCAGCAGGTGGAACAGCGCGATGATCGCACCCTCGAACTCCGTGCCGCGACCAGTGTTGATCGTGGTCGGCGAGAACGCCTTCCACACAATGTTCTCACAGATGTTGGTCGCGATGAAGAGCGAGATACCCGAGCCGAGACCGTAGCCCTTCTGGAGCATCTCGTCCAAGATGATCACCAGGATACCGGCGAACAGCAGCTGCAGGATAATCAAGATCGCGTTGAACGCGCCGATGTCCGAGACGTTGCCGTACATGCCCGAGACCACGTACGCCACGGCTTCGCCAAGCGTGATCAAGATACCGAATAATTTCTGCGCACCGCTAAACAACGCGCGATCTTCCTTGAGCGACTGGTCCACTTCAATCATCTTGGAACCAGCAAGCAGTTGCATGACGAGACCCGACGTGACGATCGGCGAGATACCCAACTCCATCAACGTGCCGCGGTTCGACGCCAAGATCACACGCATCCAGTACAGCGGGTCCGACGACTTGTTCGTCTGGATGCCGTAGAGCGGGATCTGGCAGCACACCAGGAAGATGAACAGCGTGATCACGGTCCAGAGGATTTTTTCACGGAACGGGATCTTGCGGTCCGGCTGCGCCACTTCGGGCAGCACGCACATGACCGGGCGGATCAAGTGGAGGAAACGCACTGCATTGCATCGAGAGAGAACGGACAGCGTTAGTGAGGAGCGCCATAGACAGACCAGCAGCACATCTGCACGCGGACGTGTGCGCAAACGTACTCTTTTCTCTTCTTCTCTCCTGGAGCTGCGCTTGGGGGTGAAGAAATGCTGAAATGATGTAATGATACGATCTCCATCTCCAGATCAAGCACGATCAAGGCTCGCGCGGGCTTTCCCCCAAACCTCCCCCTCTGTCCCTCTGTCCCTCTCACTCGCTTCGATGAAAGCCGCTTGTTTGCAGTGGACCTTCCCGTAAAAAGCGGCTCGTAAAAAAGAATGCCTACAAAGATCAAGTGAAACGGGGAGAGCCGGGCCAGGCGCGTAATTACGCTTGCAGCGTTGTCAGCAGAGGATACGTGTCGGCACGCTGTGGATCGGGTGTCACGATCTCAGAGCGCCAAAACGAATTTGAGAGGGCAGGTACCAGTTAAAGGGAGTGGCACTCTTTTTAGCGAGATAAATAGTGACCGTTAAAGCAGTGACAAGCTGACAAGTGACAAACTGACAACATACACACACAAAGGCGCACGCACAACACGTTTCCCAGACAGCATGCGAGTTCCCACTATTTCGCGAGATGATGGCGCTTGTAAACTGCATCTCTAGTCATCCAGACATGTGAGGGCTCATTATTGGCAATATGCACTGACTGCGCCAAGCTCTGCCGAGCTGAATCCTCTGATGCTCTGGATGATGCACCGCAGCGTGAAGCATTAGTAACCGTTCCAGAACGAGACCCACACGAGCTCTTGCAATATCGATAGGTGCAGCTGTACTCGTAGTCGAGGTAACTCGCTTTCAGCTCGCGTCCGTGTCGCCGTCCATGACAGAGGTCAGCCCAGGAGGTGATGTGTCGCGTGGCCTTGACTATCAGTTTGGTTCTGCATGAGCCGTCTTCGATGATACTGAAGCTGCCTCTGCTCCTCTTCGAAAGTGATCGGGTCTTCAGATCAGCGGTCGCTCAAGCAGCAAGCGCGACATCAGACGAGCGGCGATCGATCTGTTGCTACGTATAATCGTCACGCAGCGACTGCTGTATCGTGTCGTTGACTGGGCGGTTTGGTGGCAAGCGCGTCTCACACGTTGAAGTGGCGAGTTTGCTGGGCAAACAGAGACGGGTGCGCGAGTCAGTTGACAAGCCTGCCTGCCCGCCTGCACTGTACCGTAGTCAGTCTGACAATGCATTTGTGTGAGCAAGAGGCAGTTCTCAGAAAGCGCACCAATATTGTGGGTCCAGAACTGTGGGTCCAATAGTCTTTTGAATAGACACTCCAGAGAGTTCAGATGGATTTGCTTCACGATCGCTTCGGTTTCTCACTCGATAGCGCGGATCAGAGAGGAGAGAGGCGGTCGGGATCAACATGGTGGATCGAGTCACACACGAGTGAGTCCGGCAACGGGTCTGGCAATCGCACAGCTCTCCTTCACACGGAACCACACAGAGCACCACAATGATTTCTCCGAGTACAGTACAGCAGAATGCACAAACGCGGAGTTGACCCAACGTTGAAGCAAATTTGGTGCCACACAATTGGCACTTGAAGGTGACAGGATCCAAGCAGCACCTACTGCTGCGAGTAAGATCTTTCTGCTTCTGGGTCTGCAGATCTTTTTCGAACGACTCATTTGAATCTTGTTGTGCTCAGCTCTCTGACTCGGCGCTTCTTCAACAAGACGCGGGTGCAAAAAGCAAAAAGATCTCGAGATCGAACTCCCAAGTCAGCTCAGTCAGCTCACATGAACTGGGATCCGATTTGTGTCGTTCGATCGTTCGTCCACAATTCTGAACAGGTCGCCACCAGCAACCCAAAACAGCGAGACTCGCGTCCCCAAATAGAATATTTTTCGGGATCCACTAGCCACTTGACAGCTCCAAATCGGATCTTCGAGACAAGAAGAGCCCAAAATAGCGCGTGTCTCGCTGCATTGGTCAGCTCGAGCGCCACGTCGCCCTCATCAGCGCACAGATCTCGTCGAATCATCGGTGACGCCAGCCGATGAGACGCAATCATTCCTTCTTCTCGAATTGGAAGCTGAAAAAAACTGAAACTGGGGCTGTCCGCCCACAAGAACGTTATTTCCCCCATCTGCTTGTTTCTGGGAGACATCTAACCTGTTGAATGTGTTGGGGTTACGCTTTACAGCGCCAGCATATCGCGGCAGAATCTCCATGCATCGGCAGCTGTCGTCTGGAGATTCATTGTCTGTTATGAAAAAATATCTCATTTGTCATGAGAAGCAGCCAGCCAGCCAGCCAGCATGGGCGTGGGCGTGTGGTGCGTGGTGCTTGGTGAGGCGGCTGTTGGGAGTCAGAATTCAGATTCATTCGTAACCTGAACTGGGACCGTACACTGTGCCCTGAGTTAGCGTAACCCCGGCAATCAATCGCCCGCGCCAAAAGAGCCAACCTTGCAGCCAGGTGGAACGATCGTCGTTTCTGGAGCTGTTCAGTTGGGGCCAAGTCACTCTCGGTCACGCGGTCCGGTTCTGGGTCGTAGTGTCAGTCATGCGCGATGGTTGTTGGTGCGATCGATGCGCCACGCGCACATGTCAGCGTCGATCTGGCGATCAAGAGTACCCCGTCGTCGTCCCGCGTCTGCACACAACGCAAACGTAACCCTATGGTGGGTTACCCATTATCATCCCGTCCCACACTCTCACTCACTCGCAACAAACCCACCTCCAAAAGTCGGCCGAACGGTGTCGTCTGTCTAACTTCAAGGAAATTTCCCTAAATTTGAGAATCCCACCCCTCTCCCTCTCCAAAAAAGCGCGCCAAACTCTCAGCTCCCATACATTTGCCAAGTCAGCTGATGTGTGGGGAGACAAATTTCAATTTCGAGAGATTTGCGAAAAGTTACGCAGCTGCCGGCGTAACCCACAAAAAAGGCAACGCAAACAAACAGAGAGCAAGTTGGCGGGTTGCTTGCTTGCTTTCTGTGTCGCATCATAACGCAATTCGCAATTGAACTGACTGACCGAAGACGAAGAAGAAGA
>JAASFU010001191.1:0-10076 GCA_023333955.1 Globisporangium paroecandrum | reverse complement strand
TTTTTCGCCGAAAGCAGTCGAATGAGACTGCTTTCGTGATTGGCTATAAAACGAGGCCTTTTTTCTTTTCTGAATCGTGTTATTGGCCAATATATCCACAGAAGTCACCATTTTCACGTTTTATTGGCGCGCACTGTAGTGCTACTCGTATTGTGTTGTCTGTTGGCATTTTTCGATAAAAGTGCTTCAAACACAAAAGCAAAGTAGTCTTGTAAACGACACTACTGCTACTATACTCCTCATTTCAGCAAGTGCAACAAATAGGAATAAGCACAGCATTTGGGAGTGCTACTAATAAACGCAAACTACTTGTAGCTTACTATTTCCAAACGACAATCATGGAGAAGTTCGTGCTGCGCGGTGACGAGGCGGCGGCGCTGCGCGCGCAGCAGAGCGCGGCCACGAGCGGGAGCGATAGACAGCGCCTGCGCCAAACCACGATCGCTGACGGCTCCAAAGTGGTGCGTGCTCTAATAAGTAATGCGTGTCTAGAGCTCTCCTGGTGTAACAAACAGCGCGACAGCACGAGGCGAACTCGAATGACTCATTGCTGTGGCACAGTGGCACAAGATTGACGCTTGCCGTACTGAACACGCATGCAGGTCGTGGAAGAAGTGGTCGTGTATCTGAGAGACGAGCTGGACGACGCGAAGACCACGACCAACATACTGAGTATCCTGGACGCGCTCGAGAAGCACTACATCTCGCTCGAGATGCTCGAGAAGACGCGCATCGGCGTCTCGCTCTCGCGCCTGCAGCGCCGCGCCGAATCAGGTACGTGCGTAGAAAGCTGTCCTGCACATACTGATATAAAAGCGGCGTGTGTGGTGGATGATAACACCGGTGGTGCTGCTCTACTCTTGTAGACGAAGTGCGCAATCGCGCGACGAAGCTGCTGAAAATCTGGAAAGCGCGCGCGAAGAAGGCGATGCGGCGACGCACCAAGCGCGTGCAGACCTACGGCCGCACCTTTGCAGAGTGATATTGGATTTACACCAAGCAAGCAGCCCAAGCGCACAAGCATGCATTGCAAGCTCTTCACAGCGCGCATCCAGCACAAGTATTTACTACCTACCACCTATCTACTAATTTATCCTTCCACCTCCCCCGTATACATGCGCTTACCATCTTCCTACAGCAGAACCGCTCCATACACTTGCCAAACTCAACTAACGCGCAAATTTCGTCTTGAGCCATCGACAGAACAGCGCCACGTCGTCCTTCACGAGGAACCCCAGGAAGAAGAAGTACGACAGTCCCGCAATGAACAGCAGTCCGAGTCCGAACGCACTCAGATCCATGCCTTCTAGGTTCACGGAGATCAGGTACAAGTTGATCGCGCACACGATCGCGCCGAGCAGCCAGCCGACCGTGATCGTCATTGAGCCGTTCGCGAATGGCCCCATGATCTGCTTCGAGCTCGTAAACACCAGCACGGGGAGCAGCGCGAACGGCAGCTGGATCGACTGCAGCACGTTGAGTAACTCGTCCATGTGGTCGCTGTCCTCCGGGTGCTCCTGGCTCAGCATCGCGACCACGAGCGCCGGCACGAGCGCGACGCAACGCGTCACGGCGACTCGTTTCCACGGCGACAGGTGCAGATTCAGGAACCCTTCCATGACAAACTGACCCGCGTACGTACCAGTCATGGTCGAACTCTGTCCCGCGGCGAGCAGCCCGATCGCCCAGATGATCTCCGCGTACCCGCCGAGCATCTCACTCATCGCCTGTCCAGCTTGCGAGAGTCCGATGCCCTGGCACATCCCCTGCTTGCCGCTCGCCAGCGCGCACTCGCCGTAGGTCGGTCCGTCCGCTGTGCCGCCGGGGACACACGCGCTGTTGACGCCAAACTGGTCGTACGAAGAAGTACAGTCCGGCGAGAAGAACCCCTTCGAGAACACGCCGAGTACCGCCAGGTTGATCAGGAAAGAAACAAAGAGCGCGCCACCGGCCTCGATCGCAAAGTACTTGTTGGCTTCGTGCACCTTGCGCGGGTTCTTGATGTCCACTCGACGGGTCTGCACGAGCGCCGAGTGCAGAAAGATGTTGTGCGGCATGATCACAGCGCCGAGGATCCCGACCGCCTGCGTGACCGCGTAGCGCTGCACCTCAGGCAGAAAACCCGCGGCGACGTCCAGCGTGTCGATGCCGCCGCGCACAAAGTTCACAAAGAAGCACACGAGCATGATCGCGATGAGCGCCACGAAGAACGCCTCGAGCTTGCGGATGCCGTATCGGTGCAGCAGCAGGAACGTGAACGTATCCAAGCCCGTGATCTGTTTCCAAACGCGCATAGACATCATTAGAGAGGTCATGAGTTAGCTCCGTTGCTACTGCCTAAGCGTGTTTAATAGCAACAGTGGCGTGTAGAACGCACCAGACAGCCGACCCAGAGTGGGAAATCGAAGAGGATCTGGAATGCGATCGCCGAGCCCAGCACCTCTTGGATGTCACTATAACAGTCGCATCCACATACAGCCAGATACACAATGAGACGGCCCCTTCCACCTTGAACTACAGCAAGCAGCAAGCAGAGAGCTCTTCGAGCCGATACTGTACCTGCCCACAATCGCGATCTCGGTCATGACCCAGAGCACCAGCGACGCCCAGCGCGGGTACTCGCGCGTGCACATCTCCGCGAGGTTCTTGCCCGTGACGACGCCCAGTCGCGCCGCGAGCACCTGCAGGAAGAAGCCCATGACTGTCGCGCCGAAGAGCACCCAGATGAGCTGGTAGCCGCTGTACGCACCTGCCTGGAGGTCGCTCTCGAGGTTGCCCGGGTCCACGTACGCGATGCTCATGAGCCAGCCGGGACCCGCGTACGCCCACAGTGTGCGCCAACTAAATTTAATAATAATACAAGAGAACACAGCGCCATCGAACGAGTTCAGCCAACACCATGAAGATACATTAGAATCCATAGAGTGAGCACCCACTACGTACTTGAACCACTGACTGCTGGCGTCTTCGTCCGGCGCCGACACTTCGCCGATCGAGAGCGCCAACGCCTTGTTCACCGCGTCGACGCTGTCCAGGCGCTCGCGTCGTAACAGCTCTGAGTCATACTGCTCATGCGACAGCAGCAGCGCGTCCAGCTCGGTCGCATTATGTTGCTGTTGCTGCTGCTGGAACTGCTGCAGTGGACTGCGATTCGGAGAGCTGTTGCGAGCTGCGGGCGGCGTCATTTTGCGAGAGCGAGAGCGTCTGTCTACAAGTGCGGCTGGAACGCTAGAAGCAGGAGGGCGCGTGCTTTTGCTGCTGATGCTGACGGACGCAGAGTGAGAGAACGAGAGGAGCGTGGGGTTCGTTGCGTAGATGCAACTGCGTTGTGCGCGTGGGATGCGCCTGCTGCTGCTTGCTTCTTGCCAAGTGGAGAGACGTCACTTGGCAAAAACGGATCGAATCTTCATGGGCGGGCGGCATGGATTGTCTGGTTACAGTTGGTGCCGATGTTGCACGAATGTGACGAAAAGTGAAGATGATGTTGGCAATTACTTTTGCAGTCGCATGCACCGGAGGTCGCGCTTTCTCTAGTGATCATCGACACACGAAGGTGGTGCCCAAGAGCAAAGAAAGTGGTGCTGGTGGCAATAACGACGACGGTGGCTTGAGCAACAGTCTGGAGTTGAGCGGCTGCGGTGTTCATGAAGCTGAAGCTGTAGACGACCTCGCTGGGTAGGAAGGCACACGAAGCGTTCATGAAAGCGTTGTTGACGCGAGAGTTGCTCCTCCTCTTCATGCTGACGGAGAAAGCTGAAGAAGTCCAGAACCGACTTGATGCAGAGAATACAATACATCGCCCGCCGCCTGATAGACACGGAGATGCTGACGAGTGAATGCATGAACCCAAGAAAAGGCTGCTGTATTATATATCTATCGATCTATCAGTCAGTCAGTCGTTCCGCCAGACGAGCCCCTGCTTCTCGGAAGACGCGACGGGAACAATCTCCTTCCGCGAGACGTGCTTCTTCACCTGCGGCGTGAGCAGATCCGTGTTGGACGGGAACAAAAAGTCCTTCGGCTTGCTCGTCGACAGGTGCGTGGCGAGGAACTGGCTGGCATCTGACTCGCGAAGCGTAGTCGCAAACTGCGTCGCCACGGACCCAGCGTACTCCTGCTGGTTATGGATCGTCACGGGCGGTGCCTCGAGAGGGACGCGCTTGCCGCTCGGTAGCGTCGCGTTCTTGACAATCCGGATGGACTTGGAGCGCACGGGGCCGGCGAGGATGTCGGCGATCTTGTCGAGCTGCGTGGGCTTCTTACGCGGTAGACTCGTGATGTTGCCGTGCGCGAGGAACTTGATCTGCTTCCTGTCGACCACGAGGCGCAGCTCCCAGTCCTCGAGCTCTCGCTTGAGTGCCTTTTCTTGTTCCTGTCGCAGTCCTTCGCCACAGAGGTGCACACTGCGAAAGTACTCGGGGTTCACAGTCCCGTCTCCGTTCGTGCCACCAAAGACCATATCCTTGGACGGCAACGTCGAGAACTCTGGCAGCGACGCGCCGCCTCGTCCTCGTCTTTTCGTACAATTGTTGTTATCCGGAGCCTCCCTCGAGACTGGTTTCGGGCGGTTGACGTTGTCCACGAACGGCTCGCGGAGGTCCTCGCACCGCGCTTCGCTGGGCACGTCCTTGTGTTTATAGTACTCTTCGATGTTCCGAGGCGGCGGGTACACAAACCCGCGCTGTGTGGTCCACTTCTTGCGGTTCTCGAGTTCCTCCGTTTGCCGCAGAGCATCTGGGTTGACGAGACTCACGGCGAGCGACTGGAACTCCTTGCTGTACGTGTACGTCGCGTGGTGGTCCTTTGCGAACTGCTTGCGCATTTCATCCTGAAGCGTGTCTTGGGTCTACAGGGAACAAGTGAGAAAGTCAAGATCAGTCTCATAATAATTAGTGCGAGCGGCTGAGGGCTTTGGGAGGTGATGGACGACACGACACGTACCCGAAGTTTCTGGCCGCTGTACATGTACACTGGTCCCAGTGCAGATTGCTGATGCTGCTGCAGAACCTCATCGAGCTTCTTCTTCTCCGAGTACTCGGACCGAACGTGATCCGATTCTTTCCTGTGACGAGTGATGAGAGTACGGTGGGGTTATTCAAACAGAAACCAACGATGAGAGGGAGCGAAACAAGAAATAAAAACAACGTACTTGCGCTCGGAGAGGAAGTCCTTGTCCTTGCGGCTCTTGCATAGGTTCTCGAACCGGTCGTTCGAGGAATCCGTTGGCGCCTTCAGGGTCATCGTGCGCCACTTGGAGCTCTTGGAGGAGGAGTTTGGTGCCGGTTCGCCATTCGTTCCTGGGCTTCCGCTGTTTGCTGATCCTGACGACGTCTCGGGTCCCGCATTGATCGGGGCTGACACGTCCGAGTACAGAGCTTTACTGCTTTTGCCTGTCTGGTGGCGATTGCTTCCACTGCCATGTCCATGGATGTCTTCGAGCGTGATGCTCTCTCCGTACTTGCTCTCGACCTCGAGCAGCATCTGCGCACTGGGGAAAAGGTTCAAGTTCTTGATCTCATCGAGCCTCATCGCGCGGCGCACGTCCGATAGCCGCGTGAGTGCCTTGAAGCAGTTCTCCGACACTTTCGAGCGCATGTAAATGTCCGGCGCGTTCATGAGGATCGGCAGCGGGTACCGGAGTTTGATGCGCTTGAGGTCAATCATTTCGAACGCCGTGTACAGTCGAGATGTGAAGCGGATCTGGTTGTTCGCGCACATGCGGTACCCCTGTGGGTCGTTCGTTTGCTGTTTGCGTGGGATCTGCTCATGCACGAACTTCATGCCTTTGTCGGCGAGCCCCTCGAGAAAGATCGTGCGAAACTGGCTGTCGATGACCTGGGTGCCCGTGATCACGTCGAGCTGTCCGTTCTCACACACGAGCTTCTCGATCTCCGTCATCTGGTACGAACGGATAGGGACGCCGGGCAGCGCTGCGAGGTTCACCGCCGCCATGACGCCCGCCACCTGGTCCACCGCCGAGGTGTCTTTGTACGGGATAATGAGTACCATGCGTGAAAAAAGACACTGGTTGTGAGTATCCGAGGCGAGCTCGGAGTTGGTGGCACTATCGACCTCGTGCTGGTTGTTAGAAATACTAAGAGCCTTGACGATCGGGCGCTGGAGCGTGACGTGAATCGAGAGCGTCGTGCCACTCGCGAGGTACGCGCCAAGCTCTCGCACCAATTTCTCGATGGGCGTGAGGTCGAAGACTGCGAACGGATCTTCGTCGTCCTCGGACACACCAGCGCCAAGTGGCGTGGCTCGGCGCTTGACCGAGACCACGTCGGACGACAGCTTGAGCGCAGAGATGAAGGGTTTGCCAACTTCGTCAGTTTCCCTTGAGATCCTTTCTACTCCCACGAGCTGCTTGGCGCTGTTCAAGAGCTCATTCAAGCGGAAACTAGCGACGCCATGTGGGAAAAATTCGCCGGAACGTGCAAGCAACAGGCGGCAGTCCCTCTTTGCGACATCGTCGACGAAGAAGATTTCGAGGGGCTTTGACGCTTGCTGCTGCTGCTGTGATTGACTCAATCCGCTACGAGGCGTCGTGGTGCTCGAAGCGGTCCCTGAAGAACCAGGGTCCCCAATTGCTAGGCTCTGGTTAGCGTTGCTGTTGACTGCAGTAATGTCGACGCCTGCTGTATACAGCGCCTCCCACTTGGCGACCAGCTTGCGCATCTTGTCGATCTGCGTCAGGTCGCGGTCGTGGATCTCGACGGCGAGTGCCGCATACTGCAGCGCGTCGAGCAGCTCAGCGCGATTGAACCGAGAACTTAGGAACGTCACGCTGTGATTCCACTCAACGTGCTCATCCTGTTGGTTCGCACACACAAGAGCCATACAGCATTGTTGAGTGCACCATACTCCAGCAGTACGCGCAAGTGGGCACGTCAAATTACAAAGATCGCTCGCTACCTGTGGCTTGCCAGGGGTGATGAGAATCCTGGAGAGAGATGCGCCAGCAAGCGGAGCTCGGCTGAGTTTGTCGGGGAAGAACTGGAGCAGCGCGTACACTGGTCGGCAGTGTTGCAAGAGCGGCGTGTGCGGCGATGTCAAGTTGGCACTGCGCGTCGCAACCGTGGCCGTGATCCCAGGCAGGCGTCGTACTGAGCTGATGGCGATCGTCAGCGGGTTGAGTTTCTTCACCATCGCGGTGGAGAGCAGAGGCTGGTCGAGCATGATGCGGATCGCGAGATACCGAAGCCCACTCGAAGATGGAGAACAAATGGACAACGACGGCATACACAGTAGACTCTGATTTGCTGTGGCAATGCTCCCAGTTTTCTTCTTGGGCGAAAACACGCTGGAGAGCAAGGAGGACTCGTTGCCGCTGCTGCTGGTTGGCCCTGTACCGCTTGTCCAGATTTACTCGAACTGGAGCTTGCCAGCGAGCAAGCTGCTCATATCGACATCGTAGATGCCAGCGTACGCCTTGGCTCGCTGTTCTGAAGCTGCTGGGCCATCTGGTGTACCTTGGTTGGCGGATCCTGGTACTGGAACTGCGCTCTGTGTATTCCCAGCAGCTCCCTTAGCGTCTTTGGCTTGAGAAGATGAGGACGATGGGGTACCTGCGCTCCCAGCCAATCCAGGGTGGTCGGAGAAGAAGAACGAGAGAACCGGGTCGTCGTCGATCAAGTTGGCGAGCGCTTCGGTGACGTTGACATCGCAAAAGACCTGCTCGAAGCGAAACGCGTTCGCTGGTGGTTGTAGTAGTCCCGATGTCCCAGGTTTGTCGTTCACATGTGATTTATCGGGATATCCCTGAGTTGCAGCGAGAGGCGCCCACCCCAGTGCTCCGATCACTGACGTTTGCTTCTTCGAGCCCTCGAGGAAGCGAAAGCGGAAACTCGGCGCTTCGAACGCCTGTTCGCCCACCGCTGCGTCGATCTGGACCGTGAACTTGCACTTACGCGGCTCGGTGGCGGCGGCGGCATCCATCTTGACCTTTGAATCCCGACGCAGGCGCACAGCTCAACAGACCTCAAGACCTCAAGCAGCTATTACAAGGTCTAGTGTGCGGTCACCAGAACGCTCTTGAAGCCCATCAATCAATTGATTGGGGCTCTGAATGAAGGAAGTCAGCCCCACGCGGTTCACGCAGTTAGTTCACCAGGAATAGCTGGTTCTAATAAGAGACGCCAGGCGAACCAACAAACTGGAAACGACCCACCAGCGTCATGCCTTACTAGCTGCAAAGCTTTTCCAGCGACTCACAAGCAGAATCTACCAATCCAACACGGTAACAAGACCGCAAGATAACAAAGAGCATTCAAGCAGCAGCGATGGAAGGGCGGTACGAGTCGTGCAACTACAAGGCGCGTCGGGACTTTCTCGGAATCGAGTTTGAGGTGCGGCTCTTTGATGTGGACGCCGCGGGCGTGGCCGTGGTGGCGTTCCAGAGCCCCGCAGCGTCAAGCGAAACCAGCAACGACGCGCCACCGCTCAAGTTCTCGCGCGTGTTTTCACGCAACGAGCTGCGAGCATCAGGGATCATGAAGACGCTCGAGGGCTTTGTGACGCTCGTGGACTCGCTCGAGCTCGTCGAAGACGCGTACTTCACGGCCCAAGACGCCATGGACGCCGGTGGCAACAGCAGCAGCGAGTTCGCGGCGTTCCAGCTCTCGTCGTCGCTCCCGGGAATCAAATTCCCGCCTCCAATCGTGTCGCAGAGAGCTGCGATGGCGTATTTCCAGCGCGCGCCCGTGGGGCTGAGCTCGTGGAACCACGGGAGCTCGGCACCGACTGGCTCGGAGGAGAACAAACTGCTGCTTGACGTGGTCGCTAAGGGACTGGCCGAGCTCTGTCGCGCCAAGCCAGCGGGTCTGGACGCCGTCAAGTGGCTCGGCGAGTGGTTTCTGGAGCACAACCCGACGCAGCCGAGCGTCCAGGTCTAGTTTCAAGTAGTAAGCCCGAGAGGTACACTAGGTACTTTAGTACTCCTTCCTACCTACCTGAAGGCCGAAACCGATTGTGCGCAAGTCGAATACTACGAAGGGCAAGCTGAAGCGGATAACGTTATGTAATAGATGATACCTGGGCGTTGATCTTCTCTCTCATGAGGCTCGCGATGATTTATTATATTTTACCATGAGCTACATTGTTGTTTAGTATCAAGGCGACCTGGTACTTTGGGTTGTCCAGAGTATCAGGCGAGTCGCGCATGAAGCGACGCGACTGCTTGGGGATCCTTCCCCGAGTCCCTTTTTTGCATCCAACATTGCTACGACGGACAGCCTCGACGTGGCGCAAGTATCAAGCCTTAAGCCTTTCACATCAGGATCCGAGCTCCCATAAAGTAGCAGCGAGTACAAGCAGCTGGTAGTAAGCCATGGCGGACGATCTGCAGTCGTCCGAGGAGCTGGCGTTCGTGGCGGAGGAGGTGGACCGCGTCATCCTCGCGGCCATCGAGGCGTGCCTCAAGGACGCGGTCTACGACGAGCTCAAGGTCTCACACTGGGTCGACGCCATCTGCGACACCATCATGCGCGGGCTCAGCGAGCTGCGCAAGCCGCTCAAGTACATCAGTGCGTTGCTCCTTGTTTGCTTCTATAACCGAAGCTGAGTCTACGCTGACCTCTATAATGCTCTTTAGTGAGCTGCCTGATCATGCAGAAGAACGGCGCGGGCGTTCACGCGTCCGTCTCCTGTCACTGGGACACGGTCATCGACGGTAAGGGAGCTAGCTGACCGAGAGGAGCCACGAGCTCAATACCTGGGTCTGTTCGTGTTGGTTCTATGCTGATTAATTTGGGTGTGCTGTTGCTGTCTAGGCGCGCACGTGGTGAAGTGGCCGAGCGACAAGCACAAAGACCACAACCGCTCCATGTACTGCATCATCACCGTCGGCAGCTTGAGTTTCTAGGCAAACATCAACACTGACGTAGCTTTTTTTATCTTCGCAATGAGTGACCTGTTTTTAGACTAGCAATATGCTTGTACTAAAGTCTATCTCAGTTAATAACGACCCTGAGATTTGGCAATTGTATGGAATGATTTTCAATTGAGGGCGACTGACCATCTATTGAGCCCTAGCCCTCGCTATGTGGGTCATTTGATTGGTTAAAAAGAGGGCTTTT
>JAASFU010001190.1:0-10077 GCA_023333955.1 Globisporangium paroecandrum | reverse complement strand
GATGCAGCGCGTGCGAACAGGGCGAGTGCGAGACGTTCCGGAAATGCGAGAACCCTCGACCGTACAAGAGCGGCATAATCTTGCGTCACGGGCTGATCAGGTGTAAGAATTGTTCCAGGCTGTGGAACCGAGATACGAACGCCGCGTCGAACATCTGGAAGACGACGACGAGCGCGATCCGGGGCGAGGGTCGTCCCGCGTATCTTCAAAGGGTATCAGTGGGGTTTCGTCGGTTGCCACACTCATGATTGACAGTTGATTGTCAAAAATGCATTACTATTGTTAAAAGTTTAGGAGCGATGGCCGACGAGCGGCTCCTCAATATCCCAGACGCGCGAGATCTCTTCCCACTGTGCAGGCGTGATGCTGATAATGCTTTGCGTCTGCGCCGGGATGTTTTCCTCCGACCGCCCCTCGTGGTTTTCTACTTGACAGCAGCAGTACACATACACACACAAAATAACCAAGCAAAAGTGACAATGTCAGACCACAAAGTTTCCTCATTCGAAGGGAGGAACCAAAGTTCATATTCGTATAGCATAGCACAACGCACCGAGATATGGGAGCCCCGCGTTGTCAATGCCGATCTCTACGGCGCCGTTTCGGACAAGAAACGACATGTCAAACAGGTTCTCGACCGTCTGCGTTGAAGAAAAATACCCACCGAGTCGCAAGTTGTTAATGCATGGGTTCGATATACGCACGCATGCATTGATCAGTGCCACATAGGAGGGATACAGGCTGATGCAAGTAAACATACCTGAGTGAAGCTCGTCGGGTTCACGACGACATCAAACAAGTGCTTCTTTCGGGTCTGCTCCATGGTGTTCTGCAGCACTTCGAGACGGCGCGCTTGGGCGTCCTTGCGGTCTGTCTGCAATACCAAAGTCAATATCACAAGAGTAGCAATAGGTCAGCCACCACCCACACACACACTCATAGCAAATAACGGTCTCTATCAAATAACCAACATACCTTGCTGGTGTACTCGCTCGGCTTGGACTCCTGCGCGCTGTCGTCCTCCTTGGCGCGGCGCGCTCGTTTGCGCTCTTTGCGCACCACTTTCGTGTCCATGAGGCCGAAGAGGAAGCTGATCTCTGGTGCTGAGCGGAAGCACGCGCCCGCGGCCGAGCCTAGCGTCGCCCAGTCGAACTGCGTGTCCGAGCCGCAAGCCTGACGGGTCGCGCGGATCAAGTCGGCCACATCATACTGAATCATCATAATCACAACGGCAATATGTCTGTTAGTCTCACACCAAGTAATACCACCAACACAACACTGAATAGATCGATATACACAGCAAATGCACACCTTAGTGAGGTCGCTTGCGCCAAGCGCTTGGCTCTGCTTGGCGACCGCGGCGTTGAGCTCGTCCAGGTTGGATGCGTCGAGGTTCGCCTCGCGCGGGTAGCAGACGCTGTCGTACATCTGGTCGAGCTGCTGCGTGGTCTCCTGGAACTTGTCGGACGTGAGCTTCGCGAGGTCATTCGCGGTCTCCTTCATCGTGAGCAGCAGCTCGCGCTGCTTGTACCGCACCTGGCGCCGGTCCTTCTCGCTCAGCTGCGAGTTCTCCAGGAAGCCGCGCTTACGGGCCTTCTTCACGCGCGCGGCGGCATCGTGGCGCTGGCGCTTGCGGCTCGCGGCGTCCTCGTCCTCGTGTTGCTGCTCGAGGCGGCGCTGGCGCTCATCGCCCGACGCGCTCGCGACTTCTTCATCCTCCTCTTCTTCGTGGACGGCTCGCATGGCTTGCTTGTCGTTACTGGTATTATAGCTTTTGCATGGTGAAACCTGCCCAATTAGAAATTGCGCGCCAAAAATGAGAGCAACTACTGTATATTATATAATATCTACACATGTATCTCCAACAAATACGACAACCAAAAATCTCTCGACAGCAACATCAAATCGAACGTATTCTACGTCTCTCATTCCGCATGAATGCACAACGATGAGCGGGAGTTGCTTTACCATCAGATGTCGATTATATCTACTTCAATGCCATCACTTTTTGAGAAGTCGCCTCCCGTTGATACTTCTCCTTCGTCTTCTTCTTCTTGAAGGCGGCGGTTGCACCTCCCTTCCTGGCCCGGAGCGGAGGCATTCCCTCAATACCTCCATCAGCGCCCTTGGATCGCCACACGTTTCACGAAAGAGATCATCTACAAAGTTTGCAGGCCGAATTTCGCTTTGCCTGTGCCGCTGGAGTTGTCAGCGATTAGGATCATGTAGACCTGGTTTTCGCCGTGATCATTGTTGAGAGAGGTTTGCATTATCGACCAGCTCACCAGGCGGCATGACCGTGTCTGCATTTTTCAGGTCGCTGATCGCTCTTGGACGCCATCTGCGCATTACGAGGCAACTCACTTCTCCTTCGCCACTGGAAAGCCACGCGCTCGTCCTTGGAATTCGTCAGAAAAGCCGGAGATTGACAGCACCGCACGTCTCGATCTGGCTTGCACTTTTAGATCTATCTTCCTTTGCAGCTCATCTACGCGTGTACTCAGCTCGACCTCCACACAATAAAGGCGCTCCCGTCACTTTCGCCACCTCTGTCGTTCATCACGACGCACCAAAGCTCCCACGCTATCACCACCTTGTTTTTCCCTTTTGCGAATTGCAGCACAGTCAGTCGAGAAAGTGACCAATGCGGTGCTCGCGAGCGTTTGATACAGCTTGACCTCGCCGTTTCATGTGTGAGGGCAGATACCAAGTCCCGGAAACACCAGAGCTTTGTGTCGAGATGGTTTCATGATTTCATCGTCAAGGCTTCTCTCAGCTGGTTGAGCTTCGTTGTTACTGCTGCTGTGAATCGAGGATCGCCTCGCTGTTCACCCCTTCGTTGTGGTTCAGCAGGAAGCCAATGTCGTAGAGCTTTCGCACGCGTGTTGCTTGTTGTTTCCCACTTGACGCAGTGGCACTGGCGTCACGACCCTCAGCACCTGGAGGCAAGGCTGAGCCTGGAGTGGTATGTCTTGTTCCTCTCGACGACGGCGACGCTGCAATGAACGAACGGCCGGTGTCCTCCATCCCCATCGAGTCGAGCGCGCCAATAAGTCCAGCCTCCCAGAGCAGCGCGCCGTTGAAGAGCGTGGCCAGGTCGCTCGGGTCCTTGAGCACCGCGGCGAACGCGCGCAGAAAGTCCCCGGCCTCGTCATACCGGTTCACGCGGCCCGTGGCGTCAAAGTACATGTCGATGAAGCACGGACACGTGAGCTGGAGGCCCATGATCTTGTCGAGCAGCCGCTGGTGGCTCCTGTGTTTGATAGGCGCTCCATTACTATCGTCACCTTGGTCCTCACTCTCTAGAAGATGCGGAAACACGCCGGCGATGGTCGCATGCGTCACTCTGAACGTGAATTCGCCCTTGGTGCGCACGATGGCCACCTGGTCGTCGAACACGACGTCACACGACGTCATCTTGAAGTCGCGCAGCGCAAAGTAGTCCGAGTACCGCCGCCACTGCTCGAGCTTGAGCGGCGGGCCGCCGTTCTCGATCGGCCCGGCCTCCATGGTCGGCGCCATTGCAGAGCGCAGGAACGCCGCCTGGTCCAGCGCCTGTTGCTGTTTACTGACACCGCTGCTGCTGTCGCTGGCTGCATGGTACTCGTACGATAGCAGCGGCCGCTTGCGCTTGGTCAGCGCCGTCATCCTCGCGGTCGTCATGTACCCGTCGCGGAAGAGCTCGTAGTAGGCTCTCGCTGTGCGCACGAGTGAGCCGGCAGTGTCGTCGCGCCGCACGATCGCGCGGCTCTCGAGGATGCTGCGCAGCAGCAGCAGGTTGGCCACCTGGGCTTTGAGGTCGTTCACGTCCAGCTGCAGATTCGTGGCCGTCACCACGCGCTTCTTGCGAAAGTGGCGGAACTGGTCTTCCTGTTGCTCCTCGCCGTTATCGTTGACTTCATAGTTCCATCTGTTGTTGCTGTTGCTGCAACGCCTGGAAGTGGTCAGCGCGAGTGAAGGCGCTCGTGGTGGCTTGCAGTGATGACGCTGGAGCTGGTGCTGCTGGGGGTCAAAGGGCGACGCGAAGGCGTACGCAATCTCGTCCTCGGCGCTCCGGTTGAGCTGCATTTAGACCAAGAGTTTCTGCTTTGATGTTGAACTTGAAACTCACTCCTCTGTGGTGCCGCTCGTGTTGTTAAATAGGCGGGTGGTCGTGGGAGTAACAATGGACGGGAAAGACACTCGAGAGTAGCAGTCGCTGCTGCTGGCTGGGAGGGGACTGAGGGAGAATGGTGCAAATCCTGCTTTTCTTTTCCGATGGGGTGGGCTGCCTGGGCGATAGTGAAAGCTATGTGTCGCTTGTCGGCCTGTGATCACTCGCGTAATGAGCTTGAGGAGTGTAGCGTGAACGTCGTCGACTCAACCACAACCAAGCTTGCGTTTGATTTTTTTGATAGATGATATTGCTACAATTCACAAACGTACTTGAGAGAAATGACTGTGTCGCAGATATTTTGGAGGTGCTGAAGTTACCTTAGTACACAAGCTATTCATTCACACTATATCCGATTCAGATTGTGATATCGTCCATTTTCCATTTGCAGTTTTTGAATTGGACTGAATAAGATTCCCTCCTTAGCCTCTAAAATCAGTCTAGGGGCTCGTAGGTGAGCAACCGACGCGTCTTACTGCGAAGATCGGACCGAGATCTGCGTGGTTTTTCCTGTTATCAGCAGCGGATCAAGCAGGATCGATCACCAGACATCACGTGTCTTGCGCTGATCTGAGATTGTTCCTCGTAAAGGATGGTGGTGTCTGGCTTCCGTGCGACGACTGCGAGATGGGATGTGCGAGCAGCAGGCGCTGTCAAAAGCTGATGTGTGCGCTCATAAGAAGAGAGCGTGTTTGTAAAAGTGCTCATCCTGAATGATCTTTGTTGCTGACCGTTCATTCCATGGAGATCTGAAGTTGATCCGCTCGCGAATGCCAGGAAGACGAAGGGGGCGGAAGAAGGCTGCCGTGTGGCGTCAGAGTTGTCCTGTAACAAGCTGCATGAGTTGCACGCACGCTACCTAAAGTACCATGCGCCTCACTTGTTGGCGAAACCTCCACCAGACGTAGCGGCAACAGGGCTTCTTCATCTACCACAAACGACTGTGCGGTGCTCTGACAGTGGTTCCAAAAGTAGCAAGATCAGTAGCTCCAATACGCCAGCAATACCCACGCCTGCGCACCCCCACTGTCGGCAACTGGAAGAACGCAGGGATCCCAATTGAAAGGCACGTTCTCCATTGATATGTAGTGATTAGTGAAAACATCATAAAGACACTTGGCTAGCTCCGCCATGCATCCTCCATTCGTTGTCGCCACTTTCTTGCAGACCCCGCAGGACGCGACGAATTGGAAAATGAGAATGGAGAGAGCGCGCGTCTACAAATCCTCTGCTGCACCTCGGGTTCATGAGTGTATGCTGATCATCCAATCATTCGAACAGTGGGAAGGTGGATGGGTACAGAAGATACTGTACACTTGAGAAGCTCCGAAACGTGTGGGTCTTCGGATCAACGATGTTCAGGGCGGGCGAATCGTAGCAATCGAAAGGCAACCCTCCCAGCGGCGGCGGACTCGATGGAGTCTGAGATTCGAGAGAAAGTGAGAAATACGATTTCGTAGGACGAGAGGCGTGAGAATGATCTACCAGGCTCTCCTCGAGTCAGGCAATTTCCTCTTCGCACTCACCCTGCGCAGTTTACGTAATTAACAGCTCGGTGGTACAACCATGAGCACGTTCATATGCGCCGGCTCAAAGTTCTTACGCTTTACTGTCCGGTATTGGTATAGTTCGTATATGTCGTTACTATCTATCTACCACCCTCACGCTCCACTGTTCGCATTCAACGAACCAGGAATCTTACTCTGAATGTAGGAGGATCATGAGTAGTTTGGAAGTACCCCTCTGTGCCTCGATCTGTCGCTAGTGGTGCTCACAGTAGGTGTTATTTGCAATAGGATAAAGGACATTTCCGAGTCTTTCCAATGCAACCGACGAACTCGAGTTTCAAAGGAGGTAAAGTGCAATATCCACCTGACAAATAATTAGTCTGTTGCCAGTATTAACCTCCGCTGCGGAAGCTTACTGCTTCTGCCACTCACGGTGCTTGGCCACTAGCGCGTCGAAACGCGCCTTCGCGGTGGTGCCTTTGACTGGATGCATGTTGAAGCCGCTGGGATTTTCAGCTTCGAGACGATCCGCTCCCATTCGCTTATGATGCGGCCGGCCGTGCGCGGCTGCGAACGGGATATTCGCCTTCACCTGCATGGCCAGCGAGTGGTCCTCGTCTGGACCGAAGCGCTGGCGGAACTTCTTCTTCGTTGCGCTGTTGCCTATGGTCTGATGAGCGCTATCGCCTCACAGCAGTACCAGTGAGGGCAGCGACGGGAGCCGCTCAACGTCGTCGCTCATTATTATTCCTCTCTCGCATTCTCTTCGTGTGTGCATCAGAAATAGGAAGCTCAACCTTCAGCTTGCTTTCAATCACGAACGTCAATCACGAACGTATACCGTACTTTAAAGGAATAGTACCCCACGGTCTTCTTGTTTGCTACCGTATACCGTACTTTAAAGAATCAGTACACTACACCCCTCACACTATTGCCCAGCGCTTTTTGATCGACTGTTGGCCATTTTTGGGAAATGATGAGGATCGGAATGCTTCAGATACTGTTGATCGGACGCGCGTCGACGCTCGCGCCTTTCAGTGCACCACGAAGATACAGAGAGAGAGAGAGAATGGAGATGTGAAACGAAGGACACAGTTGAGCGTCTGAGTCGGCAGTGGCAGATCGAGTGCTTGGAACGCAGCGCTCTCTGCGCTCTCTCCCTTTCTTGGTCACATGCTCCTGTGCTTCTTCTATCACGCCCTCTCTCTCTATCTATATATCTCTTTGTGTGTGTGTCCGAGCGTCCATGAGAAAGAAAAATCCCTCCAATGCAATTGAATTTGCATATGATCCCGCCCATTTTGTCAGTGAACTTATCATCGTCTTGCTGCATGTTGTGTTCCTACGACTCTTTGCTGCAATCGCCAGAAGAGTCGGTCACTGTACGAATGTGCGTGCCGAGATGCATTGATTGATTGATTGATACACAGATGCCTTGATTGTATTTAAATTGGTAGCTACTGCTTTGCTTGTTGGCTTTTAAACGTGCTGCTCTCGGGCTCTAGAGCGTCACGGCCTGCGAGTGCATGCTGCTGCCGCGACCCCGATCGTGCGACGCGTACGGCGTGGTGGCCATCTCGCCCACGCTTCCCGAGGACGGCCGCATGTACGCCGCGCCTCGGTCGGGGCTATCTACCGACCCCACGGACGTGCTGCCATTGGAATTGACCGCCATCATATACCGCCCTTCGTTGCTCACGTAGCTGCCCGGCGGCACCTTCACGTTGTACCCGGATCGGCGTGACTCGTAGGCATCGGCACCGCCACCACTGCCGCCACTGAGGTTGTTGCTGCTCGTGGACGCGACCATGAAGCCTGCACCAGCTGCGACATTTGCCCCGTTCCCACTGTACGGCTGCTGGTGGTAGTACGTCGAGTCTTCCTCTTGGTCCTCGCTCTCGACGAGGCGCCGGCGCGCCTTGCAGTAGCACGAGAGCAGCGCGACGACCGCGACGATGAACACGAGCACGGCGCAGCAAATGATGAGCGCGATCTGCCACGTCTGCATGCCCTGCGAGCTGGAGGTCGAGGTGTCTGTGGGTATCAATCACATCAGAGAATTCGCAATGTAAGGCTCTGGTAATAATGACGTAGACGACTTGTGAGAGCTGGCTGCAAACAATGAACGTACCAGAGCCAGCAGTTGGCGTCTTGCTGTTGTTGCTGCCACCGCTGCTGCCAGCTGAGTTGTTGGTACCAGTGCCAGTAGTAGAGGAGGAGTTGCCTGCGCCAGTAGTGTTAACAGAAGAAGGGGTTGGTGTTGGTGTACCTGAATGGTTTGTGATGGGTGGGGTGGTTAACGTGTGGGAGGTAGGTAGGTAGGTAGGCATGACGAAGTAGATTGTAGGGAAGGAAAAGCAATAAAAGAAAATGAAAGCATGACATTACCAGTTGTTGGCGAAGGTGACGGAGACGGAACAAGTGTGAGTGAGGGAGTTGGCGAAGGCGTTGGAGAAGCGGAAGGGGGAGCGCCCGTAGTATCAAGAAGAGCAGGAGGATTCATTTCACAACAGAAGATGGAGAGAAGAGAGTGTCAGTACTCAATGCAAACCAAAGAGAGAGAGAGACCGATATGCATACAAAAACAAGAGCATAAAGGAAGCAGGCAGCATTGGTGCAGGAGGTGGCCTACTTGTGGGGCTGGCAGTGCTTGGTGTCGGGGTATTGGTGGCCGCATTGGAAGTCGAGCCGGACGTGGAGTCGCTCGCATCACAATTCCCTGAGTGCAATCATTGTCAACATGACAAATCTCATTTAGTACCAGCAGCAACAAAAAGTACCAAGAGTAGTAGAATCAAAGGTATCAATATCAGTAACAATTCGGTCACTCACCGCAGTCGGGAGCGTCCCACAGACACTTGCCACTGGCGTCGTAGCCGAACAAGAAGATCCGGCCGTCCAGCTGCTTGGTGTAGCACTGACCGGCGCAGTTGCAGGACGTCGTCGAGGTCGAGCCGCTGCAGAGGCAGTTCGAGAGGCCGCCTGGCGTAAAGCCGTACAGTTCGGTGGTCGTCGAGCAGATCGAAGGGCATGCGGCATCTGCTACTAAAAATAGGGAAGCAACCAGGTAGATAAGAGAGATTGGCATCAGCTCTCATGCCTTGACACGTTTTGATACCAAAACGCCGTACGCAGTCATTTATTCATCACCTGACGAGCTGTAGCAGCACACGAGCGCGACCGCCGCAGACAGCGCGGCGAGCGAGCGCATGAACGGCATGAGAGGCTGGGGGTACGGGACGACGCGCGTGGGCGTGCGTGCGTGTAATAGAATAGATAGATAAACGCAGAAGGTGAAGAGATGGACGCGCTGCTGCTTCTGCTTGTGCTGCTCTCTTGATAGACCTGCATACCGTCACAACGATAGATAGAGCCATCAGCACACGCCATTAGACAAGATCGCTCGCACATACACATACAGAGAGAGAGAGAGCTAAAGACCCACATCTACAGACAGAGCGTCTGCGTCTAGCGGTGGCCCATGGAGCTGATCATACCTGCTGCCTGCCTGTTGTTGCGTACGTCCCCGCAGTCAGTCGGTCACGCGGTCTGTCCGTCCGTCGGTTTGTCTCCCTTTTCGCTTCTATCTATCTATCTGTTGATCAAGTTGTGTGCTGCTTGTCGCGTGTGTTGCTGCTTTGATTCCGCTTCAGTATTGGCTCCTCTTTTTTGCCCTGGTTCCTTCTCTCTGGAACCAGACTGACCCTTTACAGCACAGTGACTACATGCAGTGCAAATCAATCCAAAGTCGGATTCAAAGAGCCACACATCAACACATCAATCAGCATTGGCGCGAGTTCGATTTCGCGTGCGTGCATGCACCGATTTCGCGAAGGTGATTGTAAAACACACATCTGATGCTCGCATGATTTGGCATGCTCGTTTGTGAAGGCCAGAGGCGATATTGATGTCGATGTCGCGACTGGCCAGTTGTCCAGCTTTGCTCGAAAGCGACGCATTGCACTATCCACATTTTGCATGCTTCAGCTTCCTCCACCAAAATGCTCTTCTTCTTTGCCTTGTCTCATGATGGTTTTTCAAACACTGTGCTTAGTTCATACGCAGTTTGCGGGTCTGGCTGCCTGCCTTGCGACTCTGATTCTGATACTCGATGCAACAAATTGATGCTTTGTGTCCTACCGTCCTACTGCGCGGCGTCTATTCCCGTAATTTATCGTTTTTGGATGTCTCAGAGCAGCGAAACAGCGCATTTCAGCCAATCATCGACCAGATAATTACAAGAGAGAGAAGGGGTAGGGCCCAGAACTTTTGCGGCACCCACAATTTCTACGGTACAGTCTAGTCTGTATCAGGACAATTTACCGCGGATTTTTGAAAATATCAAAAAAAAAATAAGCAAAAAAATCGTAATTGCCCAGCCACTCACTCGTGCTGAAAGGATAAGTCGTCTTTCCT
>JAASFU010001189.1:0-10077 GCA_023333955.1 Globisporangium paroecandrum | reverse complement strand
TGCTCGTCGCATCAGCATCACGTCTTCATCTGCCACGAGAAGCTACACTACCAAACCCTTTGTTAGATGGTTTTTCATTGCAACCATTTGGATATTAGTAGCGTCACCACGCACCTCATCGGCACCTTCGCCCTCTTTCACACACTGGGTTTTCAAGAACCGCCAGGATACATCCTTCACGGACTCGAAGTTGAACGGCAGGGTCTTCATGTCCCGAAGCTGCAGCGTTGCGTACTTGTTGTCATCGATGACGAGTTTCACGTCGCTGAACTGCTGGGAGTCTCGCAGGTTCGCGTCGGCAAACACGCTGTCCAGTTGCGTGTACAGCGCGTCGAGTTTGCCCGTGAGCGCTTCGTAGAACACGACTACGTCGGCTTTGCTCAGCGGAGTTTGCGCGACGGCGTTGTTGGAGATCAGCACACTTCGTTCCTGAGTATGCAGTCAGTCAAAGTGTGCAAACAACAGCCGAGCGAGCTTTAGCAAGATTTCCATCCACGCAATCAGTGAAAGGTCCTTCCTACCTCTTCATCTGGGCTCTTGCTCATGAGTAGTTTCTCGATCTGTTTCGCATACCGCAGCTGGGTCTTGACCAGTTTCCGGAGCTGCCGGTTCTGCTCCACTGCGCCGACGTGTCGGAGCTTGGGCTTCTTCGAGGGCTTTGACGCCACAGTAGACGCATTCAAGACTGACTGCCGCTCAGCTCCCTGCTTCGGCGTCGCAGTTGATTGCAACAATTCTAACTGGCGCTGGAGTACCGCAGCGTCCTCACGCAGCATGTCAATCTCGTGCTTGGCGCGGATGCGCTTCTTCTTCTTCACGGGGTCGGTCATGCTGCTAGTGGTCGTAGCACCGGACGACTCTGCAATACTCTGCCTGGTCTTGCGAGAACCCCGACTCGCATTTGCTTCATCCAGGCGCTGCAGTTTCACTTTTCTCTTGTCCTCTCCAGCAACGACCGCCAGCTCATCATCTCCACGATCCTGTGCGCTTTCCACTGATATCACTGTTGGCGCTGTAGTCTCCGCACTCAGTGCCTCCGAGTCAGTACTGTTGCTACTGCCGTCGTTGCTCTGCTGTTCTTCATCTTCCTCTTCATCATCGCGATCGTTGAGCGCATCCATCTCGGTGAGGAACGCCATGAGCGCGTCGTGCGCGGGGATCGACGCGCTACTCCGAGTTGCTCTAAGTGGCAAAAACACTGGCGCCGTCGCTGCGTCTCCCCCGAACGCGTCAAAGAAGAGCAGCTGGTCGATCAGAGAAGAAGACGACGACGAGAGTGGTGGTGGGGATGATGGCGCCACTGAGACTGCAGTTCCTGCTTGAGGCTCGTGGAGAGAGGTGGCGGACGCCGCCGCCATCGCTGCCACAGGATCCATGGCTCTGAGTACTGCGTCTCCCGTCTCGGCCCTGGCGTCTGCGCCAGTGGCGATCGATCGCTCTCTGGGAGGGTGTAAGCCTGGTTTCTCGCTGCTGTGGCATCATCAACTGAATGAAATGTGAAGGTGTCATCCATCAGACTGATGATGCGTTTCACAGGCTGCCTCTAGAAACGGGTACCTCATTTATGAAAGTTTTTATCTCAGATAAAAGAAGATTATTCTGTTTTTCTATTCAATGAGGTAAATAATCATAAAGGTTGAGGATGGTGATGCCAAAATCAACTTTGAACCAGAGGTGTCGAGTTTGAAGTGGCGAATGCATGAGCTCACCCACCCACAAGCAGGTGCTGCGCATACCGACTCCCAAAGCGATACTGCGCCTGTCGTTCTGTGTTCGCGCTCATCGAGCGGTTGCTCAGTTCATCTGCGAGGGTTTGACTCGTAAAACCTAACAACGAACCCTTTTTGTTGCATCAACATTTTCAATATTGTCTAATGCTGGAGAACCATTTTCAATCAATTGTTTTTGTTCGAGTCGACGAGCAGGCCGGTCAAGAGCCTCGCTAGATAACCTATTTATTGGTAAGCCGCGCACGATTCAGGATCTCACGGAGTGCTGAACGTGCAAATGAAGAGCAAGGGTCCCATGTGTGTAGAACGCATCGTCAGGTACAGTGGAAAGGAAAATTACATTTCGGTCATTTTCGTACTTGTCCTCTTTGTCGTTATTCCACTCTACAGTACGTACGTTCTCCTCAAGTCCTCCGGTCCCATCTTGCCGAAACCACTCAGTGAGACAGACGAAAGCAAGCAACCACGCTAGAAATTGAAGTGGAACGAGCCACCGCCGCGCTGTCTAAAGAAGTTGGCGTTGCCGAATGGGTTACCGCGCTGGAACGGATCGTGCTCGTGGCTCTGACCGTTCCCTGTCACGTCTTCGCCGCGGTCATACTTGGCGCGCATTTCCTCGTTCGAGAGGATCTCATACGCCTCAGCAATGTCGTGGAACTTCTTGTTCACTTCCTCACGCTCGCGGTCTTCCTTGTCGGCGTGCTTGTCCGGGTGCCACTCCAGCGCCTGCTTGCGGTACGCCTTCTTAATCTCCTTCTGCGACACGTCGCGCGCCACGCCCAGGATCTTGTAGTAGTTCTTGTTTTTGCTCTGCTTCAGAGCAGCCTCAGCTCTGTGCACGGCTTCCTGGTACTCGCGGCTGTTGTCGTCGAGTTCGTACGCGCGCTTAGCCTCTCGCACCGCGTCTTCAAACTGCTCGAGACCCAGCAGCGCTTCGCTCAATTTAGCGTGCGCCGCTGCATTGTTACCATCGATGCGGATCGCGTGGTCGCACGCGGCCTGTGCCTTCGCGTACTGCTTGAGGTGCAGCTGGCTCACACACAGCTGGAAGTACAGCTCTTTGTTCAGTTCACCGTGCATCGGGTCGACGTCGATCGCCGACTCCCAGTCGCTCACCGCGTCGTTGTACACGCCGCGCGCCATTTCATCCTCTGCGTTGCCGATGAACTTGAGGAGCTTCTTGAGCTGGCGGTACAATTTCTTGAGCCCCTTATGTTCCGGGTCCGAGTGCAAGCCCTGACGGAAATGGGTCACCGCCGCCTCGAGCGACTGCTTGTCTCCCAGAGAGTAGAGCACTTCGCCGCGCATCTGCAGCGCCGGAATGTTCGAAGATTCAAGCTTGAGCACAGTTCCGAGGTCTGCGATCGCGTCGTACGGGTTGCGCAGCGAAATGCTCAGCTGCGCTCGCTCCAGAAGCAGCGGCACACTGGACACCGCCGTGTCTTCGATCACTTGTGTCAGATACGCGTGCGCAGACTGGTAATCACCACGACTCTGTTGGTTGAACAAGGATGACAGGCACACAGCAACATAACCACACACGTTAACAAAATAAACCCAATTGTGCAATCGGGAACTGTCTTGAATCGTCACCTGGGCCTTGTCGGCTTCGTCAATGTACGCAGCGCATTGGGTGCTCTTCTCGAGACTCTGTGCGGCAGTCGCATCTGTTGGGAACAATCTGCAGTAGTAACACAGCAGCCCCATGTCAGCACATCAGCATCGACTCCACAGACACACCATTATCAACCCAGCAACGTACTCGGCCACTCTCTGGAAATCGTGCACGGCCTCCGCGCACTGTCCGAGCATCATGAGCAGCTTGCCGCGTTGCGAAATGCCCTACAAAACGACAAATGCAGCCGCAGATGTGCAATAATAAATACAAAAAGGAGTATTGTTGACGTCATTCCAAGTTGAAGTGCTCGGGTTCGTATCCACTTATGTACCTGCTTGTAGCCTGGGTTCACAGCGAGCGATGACGTGAGGTCCGAGAGCGCGTGCGAGTACTTTCGCTCGCTCAAGTACGCGCGATAGCGCTGTAACACAAGCAACACACGCAAACCATCAGAAGCCCACTGTTAGTCAGAAATACGACCCCGGCATCCATAGTTCACCTCGTAATTCGCTCGCTTACCTTGTAAAAGTTGCGCTCGTTCGTCGGCTCCAGTTCGATCAGCTTCGAGAGCAGCGAGATCGCCTAGCGAACACAATAAAAAACACACACACATCAGATCGTAAGCATAAATGAACCCGTCTCTCTTGTCTGTCGATATGTGGCCTCTATCGAGCTTCACTTTGGTGGACACGCACGCACTTTCTTCATGTCGCCACCGGCAAACGCGTTTTCCGCGGCCACGCGCACTTTCGACACGCTTTCCTGCGCCTGCACTGGTTGCTGCTCAGGCACAATCACAGCCACACACAGCAAAGTAAAGCATAGTCCATGTCAGCGACCAACCTCAATGAGCAGCTGGTTCTACCAACACCGCCACAAACACACACACACAGACGGATTCATGAATCCCACGCCGCGCTCGAACAGACCGAGCCGTAAAGTCCGCGCCCGCAGACACCCGTGCACATCTGAATAGACAGGCAACCAGGCGCTTCAAGCGCTTCAAATGAGTGCAGTACGTACAGTGGTGGATGCGCAGAGTGCGCAGAGCGCGAGCGCCACGAGCCCCAGTGAGCGCATGCTGATCGATCGCGTCGTGGGGCAATTAGCTGTCGATTCGCGTTATGAAATGCGGGCATCCATCCTCTCAGGAAGTGGCGTGTCCCTCATTTAAATGAACACAAAACAAGGGATAGCTGCTGTCCCGTATCGTAATCTGTAGGTGAATTTGTGTCACAGCATTCCAAAATGCTCATCCCGTGTTTAGAAAGACCGTCAAGTGAGGGATTAGTGTTCGGGACAGCGCGATCTTTAACGTGCGTCCACGTGTCTTTTGACATGAGTTGGACTGAGCGAGCGTGAGTGAGCTGGTGAGCGCTGACTGGCACGCACGAATCAACTGACTGGATGCCAGCACATCCGCCGTCAACTGGAGCGAAATATTTGCGCGAAGGCAAACGAGCCTCGGAGATTTGCACACTATGAGAGATCTTGCAGTTGTCAAGATCAAGAATGGCCAGTCGTCATTTGCACACAACGACTTGGAAGAGTTTCCAGATGTCCCCTCCCCAAGTGCCTGCTGTTGTTATACAGCAGTTCCAATACTGTACCAGGCGTCTTTAACTACAACATGTCGAGACGAAACACACACTAACGCTTGCAGCAAACAATGAGTCTGAACAAGGCAGTCCAGGTTGCTCTCAACAACAGCAAAGCACACTTCGATACTTCATCCACTTTGCGTCAGCCTGCGAATTGCGACCAAACCCTATCATTTCAAGCAGCATCACAGTACAGTATCAGATATGTTATATAGGATGGTTTCCTATTCCATCTTTGCAGTTTCCTCAGGATCATAGTGAAAACAAGTAAAACTACTACACCTCTATAAAAACGTGCGCGTTTCTTCCAAAATGGGTTGAAAATTAATTTCATCCAATCAAATACTAATCAACCATATTATCAGCCAATCGCATTCCCTTTCAAATACCCAAACAGCCGTTGCTCACAACATCAAAACAGAAGAGTCACACACCTCATTCGAAATCAGACCAACTTTTCACACATCACGAGCAACACCAGCAAGAACGAGACCATCATGCTCCAGCTCCACCCACCTACTGCGCCTGCAGCAGCGACATCTACCACCGCACCAACAGCCTCATCGCTGGGCCTGCAGGTGCTCGCCGTGGACGAGGTGGCGCGCAACATCCTGCTGCTGCTCGACTTCCGCAGCATCGACGGCATGCTCGCGAGCATCCAGTGCGACGACGCGCTGCGCAGCTACCTGCTCGATAGCACGCTCTGGAGCGAGCTGATCGCGAAACATTTTGGCGGACGCATCCCTTCGGAGGTGCGCTTCCTAGCGGTCCCGCAGCGCAAGCGGCCGTGGAACTGGAGCGACACGGAGCGCACGTGCCCGGAACTGCGCGAGTTCCTGCGCTCGGGCGACGAGAAGGCGCACTTTGACCGCACGGTCACGGTCATTCGCGGCGATATCGGATACATCACGGAGATCGACGGCACGTCCGTGGACGGACTCGGGTTCCCGACCAACTCGCACTTGACGAACCACTACATCGGTGCCGCGGCCGCGATCTTCAAGCGCGCAGGCAACGAGCTCGCGACATACGTGAGCGACCCGCTGTTCCAAGGACGACGTGCGACAGGCGAAGCGGTGGTAACGCCGGCGTTCCAAGCGGGCGTGAGCAAACTCATCCACTGTGTGGGGCCGCGCATCTCGCAGCCTGGGTGCTTCCAGCTGCTCGAACACACATATGAGAGCCTCATGAACGCCGTGCTGCGCGAAGACCTCAAGTGCGTGGCGATCGCGTCCATCTCGACGGGCAACATGGGGATCCCCGCGAAAGAAGGAGCGCAGGTGGCGATGCGGCTGATCCAGAAGTTTATCCGGAGCACCCACTGGGACGGCTCACTGGGCATCGTGTGTTTTGAAGACGCGATCTTTGACGCGTTCGAGGCGGAGAAGCAGAGTGTGCTCACGGATTTCAACACGCAGCCGCCACTCCCAGCGAACGACGAGTTCATCTCTCCGTGGATGCGCCAGCAGACTATGGTGGCGCGTGGTCTCAATCTAAGAAGAAGAGATTAGACTCTGTGGCCACGTGATTTGCAAATGGCTACAATCTGAACACGAAAAAGAAATCAACGGACGACAGGAAGCAGCTGAAAAAGAGGAGAGAAAAGGAACAGCGTGGTGCTGGGATTCGTCGTAGTCTGACTTGAAACGTATATTTCATACACAGGTATTCGGAATTGTTTTACTCCTCGTTACTGGCAGCCTCGGAGCAGCTTAGCTTGACGAATTTACACTTGCGGATTGATCCACTAGGAAACTCCGTCATATGGTTGTCGCTTATGCGTTTCGGTCATGACCTCGCTCACAAAAGCTACTCCTCAGCCACTGAAGGCTGAGGCTTGGCTATTCTTGTTTTGCAAGTTGTTTGAGATCGTCGTTCAGACGTATCACGGGGTGTCCTGACCCAAAAGCAAGATCGACACCCACGTGACTCCTCCGAGTTGCGCAAGCCACATAGTTTCTGCATCGCGAAGAGAGTTCTGCTTCATGCATGGTTCGTGGCAGTCGTAGCACGGCTACTTCGCTGTCTGAGAGCATGTGATCACCCATGGTGAAGCAATGGGGACTGGTTATGGTGCTCGGATTACGAGATCCTTCCCACTATATGGAAAACACAAACTTCACAAACGCCGCGAAGTCAACTAGTATGAGTCCTTCAAATGATGCATACTTCTTGGTTATTTATCCGTCGACCGAGCCAAACGCGTCCAAGAGCTTCTGCTGCTGGACCTGGAATTCTAGAAATTGCTGTTTGTCGTAGCACACAATGCCTATCTGTCCGTTCCAGTCGCTCTGAATTGCGAACCGCTGGATCTCGCGAAGTCCCGTTATCGCGATCTCCGGGGCTGTAGTGCTAGGGACTTGCTGCAGTTGATGGTCGAGGGGACCGGAAGAAGGGACCACGACCGCGATATTCTTCTGCTTTTCTCGCTGCATCACGTCCAAGGCATCCTCGAAGCTGCGGCTGAGCGACTCCCAGGGCGACTCGAGCGCCATCTGCGTATCAATCACGTGGATACGACACCGCACTTGGGCATCCAACATCATCGTCAAGTCGAATCCTGGCGCCAACGCCTTCCCGCCGTTTTTCCGAATGCTAAGCACATTGGCAGCGGCGGTAGTGAATACATTGCAGAAATCTGGTTCACGCAGCCGTGGCTTGAATGTATCGTCGCCCATGATGACATCGACGTGCTTGTCGAACCACTCGCGCTTGTGGCTCCACGCCAGGAACCGGACAAGCGATGCGCAGCCGCCATCTACAACTTTCAAGAGGTTGTCCATCCAGTGGTTTCTCGATGAAGGCGTCGTGCAGAGAGTACTTTCGCCGATACCAGCGCTGTTGCCACTGTTCCAGCTGCTTGCTGCCTGGTCCACAGATAGCAAGGTTTTGAAATGCGTGTCCAGCATGCGTGTCCAGAGCGCTTCGTCTCGAAAGATCCAACGCGACTGAGCGGCGATGGCATCGTGACCCCGAGCAGCAGTACCGACTCCAAGTCCTCCCAGGAAGACCACGAACGCTTCGACGCTGCCGACGTTCAGGAGCAGCAGCACGTGTTGCGGGATGCCTTCGGTCTGGAACGCTCTAGTGACGCGATCGCGCGTGTCGGCTTTGCGCAGCAGTCGCTGGCGCTTCTTGTCGCTGCGTCGCTTCTCGCGCGCCGTCTGGGAGCTGCTCGCTGGCGGCTTTATCTGCGATCGCTCGCGCTTCCGCTTGGACGCCGGATGCATGGTCGTCGTCCAGAGCCACGCGAGCGGTGACTGCTGCGATGGCGTCGCTTGTGCTGATGGAGCTGCTGCTGGTGGCGCCATTTGGTGTGTGTGTGTGAGAGAGAGCTGCTGCAAGTAGACGAATGAACAATCAAGAGAGGCAGCAGCAGCAGCAAATGAATCTGGGACCTCAGACCAGAACGCGGGTAGAACGACCCATCCCAGGGGTAGGTCAAGAGACGACAATTGTATCTTATAAGTAACATACAAATCATAGGACAGCACGCGTCACAAATATGTATGTGTTGTGGCCCACAAAAAGTGTGTCTTATAACATAGTGTTGTATTGTTGAAAACCTGTCGGCACCTGAGAGCTTCAAGCAGAAGACGAATCCGAATCCTCAAACAGCTTTTTCTGCCTGAGAAATCGGTTCAGCGGCGGATCCGTCCAGACAGCTGCATCATCTGAACACTTCGACGAGGGCGATTGACGTAGGCGCGTCGACAAAACGGTGCACACACAGCACCCTCAACAGGTGCAGCCCAACTATACCAAGAGCCGTCATATCGTGAGAAGGCTATGTTCCGCATTGACAACATCAACAGCGAATGCAAACCCTCGTTTGATAGTTCTCACTTCAATTTGACAGCTGGGTCTTCTTTGCCTACAAATCACGAACCTGCTGCCCCAAATGACGCCAGCAGAGCTTCTTTCTGCGCCTTGAACGCCTGGAACGTCTCCTTCTCGTAGCACACGATACCGACCGTGCCGCTCCACGCCTCTCGCCGGATGAACCGCTGGACCTCGCGGAGGCCGGTAAGCGCGACCTTGTCGGTGGCGGCGACGTTGGGACACGGGGCCAGAACTGCCACATTACGGAGTCTCTCGGACTGAATCGCCTCCATCGCAGACCCGAACGTGCGACTGAGCTTCTTCCACGGGGACTGCAGGAACGAACTCGGACTGACGAAATGGATGAGAGACCGCATTTGCGTGCTCCTGCCTCGGATCACAAACGCGTTGCGCGAGCCGCGAGTGAGCGGGTGCACGCTCACCTCGGGCGACTCCAGGTCGGCAAAGTCGCCGCTCATTGCTCGCACTCCTCTCTTTTGCAAGTAGACGCCGCTGTAGACCTCTTCGAACGAGTCTGGGTGATCGCTGACGGGGTCCATGCAGTCGGCGTCGCCTTTGATGATCACCACGTGCTGGTCAAACCACTGCCGCTCCCGACTCCAGGCTACGAACAAGAGGAGCGCACTACTAATCGTCGTGTCAGGATATGCATCTGGAACTGGAAGGAGGTGGTGGTTCTTGTCTGATCTGCTCGCGCTCGGCATCGCGCATCTTGTTTCTCTGCCTGGAAAGTACCGCGAAGCTGGAATCGAACTGAAGTTGCTGCTAAACACGCTGGTTGTGCCTGCGAAGTAGACTCGGAGCAGCTTTGACCAGAGTAGATCGTCCTGGAACACCCAGCGAGCTGCGCAGTCGAATCTCTTGCGAAGGTACGCTACGAACGCCTCAATGCTCTCGACGTCCAGGTACAACAGGAGAAGCTGCGTGAACGGGTCAGTGTGCAGTACTGCGACGTGTCGGCGGCTCAATGTGGGTGTTCGAGAGGTCATCGCGCTTCTTGTCCCTCTTGTTTGTTGTGTTGATACTCTGCGACTGTTTGGAGAAGGAAACGAGCAAGTCCGAGGGCTCGCAGGTTTCATCTTCAGAATTCCCACTCACCATCACACGACCAGGAATGTATGTGTGTGCGTTTGTGTTGGTAGTGGCTGGGCTTTGTTATTCCAGAGTTCGGCGTCGGGTCCTCTCGCGCGTAGACGAAAGAGAAGAGCCCTCGGGCATGCATGTCGAAGAGAGAGAGAGAGAGAGCGTGGCGTGTCCAACGTATCAAGCGCATTACAAACAGTCA
>JAASFU010001188.1:0-10084 GCA_023333955.1 Globisporangium paroecandrum | reverse complement strand
TTCGCCGAAAGCAGTCGAATGAGACTGCTTTCGTGATTGGCTATAAAACGAGGCCTTTTTTCTTTTCTGAATCGTGTTATTGGCCAATATATCCACAGAAGTCACCATTTTCACGTTTTATTGGCGCGCACTGTACATGCACAGCTCCATTTCGCCCGTGCGCAGTTGCCGAGCTTGTCATTGCTAATTGAGCTTACACCTTCCTTAGCAGAGGGGGGGGCATCCAAGAGACACGATGTCCACCAACACGCACGATGGCAAGCATGGCGACACTCTACTGGTTTGCATGTGAGAATGCAAGCTCGCATACTTGTTCGAATACTGATTTCATATTTTCGTCGTGCATATTTGCGTACAACTACAGAATTGGAACAAGAGGCGACAACGAAAGGTAGGCAAGCGCTCTTGATACATACAGTACACATACCACAAACGCGCTCTTCTGGTCCGCTCCGGACGCCTCCACAAATACGCAATGAGGAGCGACAATCGACACATTGGTCACTCACTCGACCCACAGGATACACTGATAAATTATTTGTTTTTGCTTTTTGGGGGCTTCATTCGAGCTGGATAGATGGATGGACGGATGGATGGCTGATTGATCAAGCCGCGGCAGCGTGCGCTGTCGTCGAAGGCGGCCGGAAGTGCAGCACGTCGATCGTGATGTCGTCGTGGTAGTTGCGACGCTCGCCAGGGACAATGTCCTCCATGTCCGAGGCGCTAAAGCCGTAGTACTGGGAGACGCGCTCGAGCACGGCGGTGCGCAGCGCCAGACTGACATTCTCTTTCCCTTCGTCTCGGAACTTCGCGATCTGACGCGCGATTTCCTGGTTGCTCATTTCGCCGTAGAGACCGTCGGATCCTAATACTAAAAACTCTGGGTGGCGGTGCTGGATGTCGATTTCAAATACGTCCGGTACAGCTGCAACCAAGAAACAATGTGATGGTTAGAACCATACGCAGCTCCTCCTCAATTTGTCAACAGATCAACTGCATACCTGTGATGTATGGCCGTTTGAAGCTCCCGTGGATCCGCAGTCCTCGCGGCATCGGCGCGCGGTTCACTTCCTTCACTTTCATGTACGTGTCACCTATGGATCGGGTCGGCTGAAGACGTCCTTTCACATAGTAATTACGCGCGCCGATCTCGCGCACAATGTCGTAGTCATCCGGGTGCGCCACGCGCAGTCGTCGCTGCTCGTTCAGTTCATTTGCAGAGTGGTCGGCCGTGATCTGTTCGACGCTGAGCTCGCCGGTGTGGTCGCGGAACGCCATGATCGCTCGACAGTCGCCGCAGCTCGCTACAAACAGCTTCTTACCGACCATGAGCGCAATCACAGCGCATGCGCCGACTTGGATGCAAAGAACAACATGGACAAGCTGTGAGCTCACTATTCCAGCCACTAAATAGGACAGTAACTCTTGAAGCCAATGGAGCTGTTCGTACCTGAGCACGCAGTCCACTCGCCCTTCTCAAACTTGAGGCGACTCTGACGGTTAAACTCGTCATCCGTGTCCCGAAAGCCCTGTGTGCATGCAATAAAAGCAACATCAAGGTCAGTTTTGCTACTCATCATCGCACTGTTATGAGTCAAAGTAGAACCACGACCGACGTACATTGATAATCGAGAGCGCAGTCGACTCGTTGCCCGCGATGAGGCGCTTTTTGATGTTTTTGTACAGATTCCGCTGCACAAACTCGACGGCCTGCTCGCCGCCGTGGCCATCGTAGCACGCGCAGAAAAACACCGGCGTCTTGTTCCCTGTTGCGACATCTTCAAATTCGTCTTCAATGTACTGCGAGCGATCTTCATTGTGGCGGTTCGCGGCGTAGCTGTCCATGTCGTATCGCCAAAACTGGTCTGTGGTGATGTAAAACAGCAAACGAGGGCTAAAGTTAGTATCGTAGAGTCATAGTTCTCGTCAGACTACAAAAACAAAATACATCGATCATACCGTTGTCTTTGCTGGTAACGACATCAGAGATGTGCGGCGGCACGGACTTGACGCGCAGGTCGTCGAGAAAGTCGTTCTCCACCTCCATTGGCTGTAAAATGCAGCAATAACAAGAGCTGGTCAGCAACTGGACTCCACATTTTCATTCCCAATGCATTCATCACAGAGTTTTACAATGGGACGCACCTCTTTGTACCACTCGGGGCTGATCATCGCGAAGAACGTGACGAACATCGCACGCCACGAGCCCGAGGACGGTGGTGGTGGTGACGACGACGGCGGCACGTCTGACTCGGCCGACTGCTGTTGTTGGGGCGTCTCGGCGCTCAGCGCTTCCTCTGCTGCAGTAACAGCGGCAGCGACCGCCTGGTCACTCGACAGCACTACTACTTCACTGCTAATAGTCGTACTACAGGATCCAACGGACTCTTGCTCGATCGCAGCCATCTCTCTTGACGCGAGCGTTGATAGGCTCGTGGTCGCGATCGTCGTCAACGGCGGAACGGACACAGCCTGCGGCGGCGGCGTCAGCGCCTGGTGGTGCGGGTTCATCGTGGCGATCGTGAGCGTGCGCGTCAGCGTGGGCGGTGGCGGTGGCGGTGGCGCCATCATCGTCTTCGTGGTTGTCGTTTCCTTGTTGGCGAGCGCGTGGCGGCGCACCGAGGAGCGGTGGTGCTTGTACCAGAGCAGCGAGCGGTGCTTGCGCGCGCAGCTCAGCAGCGACATCTCCCAGAGTCCCGGGTCGAGCGAGTCCACGACGAGCGAGTCTCCAGGGAACTCGACGGCGTCTATCGTGCTTTGCGAGCGAATGGGAGCAAGTAGCCTCCACTCACCCACCCACGCAGCACGGCAAGCAAAGCGACACTTCTGAAGTTTTTTTAGTGGCTCTTTGCCGCTTGTCTATTCGGCTTGAAGCAAAGAAATGGCTAATGATGGAGAGCGGCATGGCTCGTGTCTCTGTCAAAGGCAGCCACCACGATTGAGGTTGAAAAGGGACAGAGTTATAGAGGTTTTGCTGTTTACGCCGCAGCTTCATAGAGAAGGCGAGTGAGAAAGCTTGAATAGTTGTTATGTGAGGTGAATCTGCTGCTGGAGCCAACTCAACATCCGCAAAAAGGAAGAAGAACAGATGGGATAATACTACCCTTGATCATAGGCTGGAAGTTCGAGTGACACATGCACGTATTTTAAATCAGTTTTTCACCAGACTCTACATACAAAACTGGTATAAGAAGGTAGCACTACTATAAACGCGTTTATAAGCAGTCTGGAAAGCTTATGAAAATGGAACCTTTTGAACCCCTGTCAACATTTTTCAATGCATTTTCAAGTTTGGCCACATCAGCAAGCTGGGAGGTGAAAACAAACAAGGGCCAGCCAGACCTTCGAGCTCTGCAGTTGCTTTTATTGCAGCGCGTAGAAAGCAGTAGTAGGTCAAATTCTGCATGTTGATGGCTCTGCGCTTGATCGTGTCAAATAGTCAATATATTGCCAGGCACAACAAACCCAGGATGTCCTCTCCCACCTTCCCCTCACTCTTCTCACAATCCCTCGTGATTGGCTCACACAGAGAATACAGAGACTGCATACAGTGTCGAAAGATGCACCTCTCAAACTGTACAATCAAATCCACAATCTTCGAAAAGATCTGTTGAGATCAGTAGACACTGTGTACAGAAATGCTTCGAAAAGAGAGGGAGTGAAGGGCAGCCACATCAGCTAGCTCAGCTTCAAGTTGGCGACTTTTTTACTTTTTAACGCTCTCGGCCAATCCGATCGCTGCACAGCAGCTGCCAACCCTGCACTCTCACCTACGATTCATTTATAGAAGCTACTCACATAAAAAAAAAGAGAAAGTGTGCTGGCATCTACTCACGGCGTATAAAATATGGGAGGTCAGTCGCCACTCAATCTTGTCAAATCGTGCGTGTGAGGAGCTCCGATTTTTCAGATCCGGGTCCGGTGCATTGTCTCCATCTTCTTCTTGTTATTTCATGTTTTCGTGGGTTGAAATGAAGTCGATGGCCTTTTGCTTTGTTCATGACGGCATATAGTGATCGATCACAACGCTACATGTGCATGCTACTTATTTCCTACTACTACAGACGCCACTGTATATGAACACTATTGACATACGTTGTCGTCCGCACTATCAAGCCGCTGTCACTGTGCTGCTGACTCTCGCGCTCGCAAGCGTCGTCTGGTGCTGCTGCTGCGGTTGTTCAAGTTGTGCTGAAGGATGTGCCGCTGCGTCCCTTGCCCCACCGCGAGTCTCTTTCGAACTTTTGCCTCGGCGCGACTGGCTCGATGATGGATCATCCTCTTCTTTCTTGGGTTTGCTGGCAACGTTCCGCGGCTCACTCTTTCTGCTTGGAGGCTGACGATGGCTGGGCTGTTGTTGACGGGAGGCATCGCCATCACTCCCTCCAGTCGCCTTGTCAGCACGCGGCTTGCTCTGCTTCTTGCTCTGCTTGGGCTTCGCCTCACTTGCTCCATCACGTGGGACTTTGGTCTTGTTGCCGTTGCGAGGGGCGTCCTCACCTTGGACACCTCCACCAGCCTTGTCTTCCTGCGAAGGCTTCTTCTCGCTCGAGTTCTTTTTCTTGGGCCTCGAACTGCCGCCTTGCTGTTGTATGCCATCACCACCAGCCTTGCCATGCTGTTTCTCAGCGCCGTCTTGCTTCTTCTTGCTTGATTTCACTGCTTTGCGCGTCACAGCGTCGGCTGGGGTCTCCTCTTTTGACGCCTCGTTGTCTTTCCTCGAAGATGCCTTAGAGCTCTTTTTCGCTGAACCAGTTGTAGCAGTCGATTGGTTTGTTTTTTTCGCAAGGTCTCGCTCCATCTCGATCTGCGCGAGGATCTGGCGCTGCTGCTCCAGAAACTCTTGGTCCTCTTGGATTTTCTGCACCTCGGTCAGCGAAATGTGGCTCTGCGCTTCACACAACCCCCAGCTGTTCACAGTTGATGTGCGTCGCGCGAAGCCGCCATTGCGTGCTTTTGCCTCCGCTTCTGCTGCGATCCGCGCTTCTTCCTCCTCTTGGATCTCCTTCAGGGTCTTCGCTGGAGCTTTCGCGACGTAAACCGGCGCAGCCATCCACGAAGGCTTTGCTTCTTCAATCGGCTCCACGTATCCTCCTTTCTTGCGACCATTGCGCGAAGGTTTCTTCATAAACGCATCGAGCGAGAACGTCGACAGAAGTTGGCGCTCTGACCCGTCCTGCGCCAGCAAAAATGATTTTGTTGGCTGAAATGACGGAGACGCGGCGAACGTGAGGCTTGGACTCGCGGGGATACTGCCAACGCTTGTCTTTCGCAGGCTTGGTAGAGGGGCAGGTGCTTGGTCGATGCTTCCCTTTCGCAATGACTTTAGCTTCCCGAGACTGAAACCATCGACTAGTCCTTCTAGTGCACTCGGTCCGATAGCAGGACTGCGAGGTGGCACAGTTGCTGACGTAGCTTTCCAAGGGCTGAAAAAGTCTCGAGCCACAGCTGATGGGGCTTGGGGCTTCTGCTGCTGCTGCTCTTCGTTCTTCTTCGGCTCGAGGAATTTGTCAAGTGACACAAACTTGGCGGCTTTCTTCCGAGGAGCTTTCGCGGCAGCTGGGACCCCACCACCAGCTTGCTCACGATCAATTTTAAGGCTTTTGGCAGCAGGAACGTTCAGGATGTTCCATGCATCCGTTTTGACAACTCCAATAGGTTCAACTGCAGCAGCAACAACAGGTTTATCGTCACGCTTCAATGCGTTCTTGGCAGCTCTCTTCTCCAGTCGCTGCTTCTCCATCGAAAAGTCTCGCAGCGCAGTCAGCTGTGGCGACGCAGGGACTTGCTCCAAAAGAGGAACTACGAGCTGTTGTTTCACTTCGAGCTTCATCTTGTCCATCGGTGGGAGGAAGAGTTCGAAGAGAAGATCCAACCGCTCTCGCCCGACCATTTCCAGAATCACATCCCAGTTCATACGCATAAACTCGAACGCATATTCCTCTAGGTTCGCAGTCGCGAACGCATTCGCATACTTCCAGAGCGTCACGCAATTCGACAAGTCCATGTACTCTGTAACCCGCTGCTGCACCAAATTCAGCAACGACGCAATGTCACCACCTTTGCTTGATGGTGATGCACGAGATCGAATCTGCACCGAAGGGTTGTACGGCGCGACGAGAACGGCAGTGTGCTGATGTCCAGTCGCAACAGAAATGGCTTTCTTCACGCCAGGAACGCGCTTTGGGTTTGGCTGCCACGTGTTTCCCTGGCCGTGCCCGAGTACATTTTGCGATCCGCAGCCCCACGTGATCAAGTTCCCTTCGGTTGTGACAACAGCGCAATGGTCTTGAGACGCACAAATGCTTGCAACGCGGCCAAATTTGGCGAGCGACACTTTCTGAGGCGCGCCAGGGAGCACAAAGTCCTTCTGTTTGCTGTTGTGGTGCGAAAGCGCTTGGCCGTTGTGTCCCCACGTGTACACAGAGCCGCAGGCAGACAGCGCAATCGAGTGGTTCTGCGCACACGAGATCTGCAAAATATCGGTAGTCCTTTGCTTCCACGACGGGATCCACACATCGCTCATCAGCACACTTCCAGTACGCGTCTTGTCCTTGAAATTGATCCGCGTCGGGTAGTTGGAGCCATAGCCAAATTGCCACACTTGACCGTGGCTCTGTCCGTTGCGAGAGCATTTCAAAATCACACTTGTGTGTGAATCCGAGAGCGCCACTTGCACCGCTTTCACACTGTCGTATTCTTCATAGATCACCGACACTGGGTGATGCGGAAGCAGCGTGTCGACACACTTTGGCGCTGGGTACGGCTGGTCTGTGCCAAAGCCTTCTTTGCGACCGAGTTGGCCTTTCTTGTTGCTTCCCCACGTGAATACAGCGCCATCATCGTCGCAGATCGCAGCAGAATGGCAGCCCGAGACCGCGATGTCCGTCATCGCGCTTCCACGGAACGCATCGATTCGCTTTGGAGTCATACGGCTCTGCTGCGTGCAGCTCTTCAAACTGTGTCCAAGCTGACCGAAACTGTTGGCGCCCCACGAAAACACCTGACCGGTTCGAGACAGCGCCAGCGTGTGGTTCTCGCCTGCAGCGACTTTCTGGATTGGAATCTGGTCCAGCGACTGAATCTTGATCGGCTCAACGTGGCTAAGACGAGTGCAAAGAGGCAAACATATGAGCAAATCATCCAAGCCATACAGCAATATCAGCGTATGCCAACCCAAGACATGGTGAAGAACGTACTCGAATTCAGTGCCTGTTCCAAGCCGCCCGCCTTTTCCAAAGCCCCAGACGAAGCACTCGCCTGCTGCGTTCAGTGCAACCGTGTGGTACTTGCTGGCGCTGATCTGGACAATCGCCGACGTGATCGGCAGCTCCACTGGACGCGGAAACGTCTGGATATCTGCATTCGGAAGATGGTAGCCAAGCTATGCATACACCATGGAAACACACATACAGCGTGAGCATGATTGTAACAAAATGGCTTTACAAACAGAGCATGGCATAGCAAAACCAACCTGGAAATCTGCTTTGCCGAACGTGAAAACCGACCCGCCGCGCGTCGCCTTCTCCTCGCCCAAGAACTCGTTTTCTTGCTGGAAAATATCTGCCAATCGACCAGAGAGCAGATCGATGGGACTCTGGTTGGCGAAATCGCATACTTGGTGCAGATATGTGTGCATGAAGCGCTTCCCAAAGTGAACTCGCGCATGACGGAGCAGGAGCAGCGTCGCTGAAGAAGAACACATACCGACCCAGTCAGAGAGAGCGTAACACAATCAGACGAACCATTTGAGCAATCGTCATATCTCCACATCTTACTGCGCATGCCACTTACTCGATAGTTGATCGTGGAAGACGCTGCGATGCAGAGGGGTCCATCCGGATTCCTGCTCACAAGCGCACACATATGGTGAGCGAGTCAGCGAGTTCGCTTGGGGCATCCACCACGCCCACTTCTCAAGGCACAGCAAAACGCACCCAGTCTTTCGCCATGAGATTGGCGTTGTGCTGCAGCAGCACGCGCACGACGTCATCGTGGCCCCTCGACGCCGCGAGGTGCAGCGCCGTCTCGCCCAGGTCGTTTGCGTCGTCCACTGGCACGAGCGCGTCAACGAGCAGCTCCGTGACCGCATTCACATCATTCCGCTTGGCGTACCACCAGAGCGACATGTATGGCTCGCCGCTGTTTGTCATCGAATCCGCAATCACAGCCATTTTGAATGGAGCTGTTCAAACGGGAGTTTGTTGTTGTGTGCTGTAAATCTGTGTGTGTTTCTCCACTTCCACAGACGCAATCGGGGCGTGTGATACACCGTTGGGAGGCGCTTGGTCGGGAGAGTGCAGGTGTGCGTGTGTGCTGGTGACTGTCACTGGTGCTGAGTTCCCCGCTTTGCAAGGAGAAGATCTGTCCCGTGGGGAACGCGCTTTAGACCGCCATGGTTGCTCTGCCAGGCCGATGGTGACAGAATGCGGGCTTTGAGCGGCTCATATCGGCGGCACGCCAGCTGGCCCACAAGGATTTCTCTTCTGGTCCCTTCTTTTAACTGATTGTAGGTACATGTCCCGAACACTGGAAGTGAAGCTCACAGCGAGTTTGTAAGGGTTTCGATGTCCCGAATTTGATTTTTTCCAGAAGTGATGAGCCGCCGCGTCAGCAAATGGCGAGGCAAGCAGAAATGATGATGCGCAGCGCGTAGATGAACGAATCTCTCTGTACAAGAACGCAGTTAACTGTGGGAAACGGAAAGCGAATCTTCAGGAGGCGCTCACTGTGTTGGGCAATTTGCGCTCCGGGGACTGGCACTCACTTCGAGGTTGGAGTGACACTGACACTGCAGTGGCGCACTGTGTGTGTAGCTATAACGCATCTGACCCTAGAAGCTACGCAGCAGGGACCCCTTGCAAAGAAGTGTGAATAATTCCTTGGGCTGGTGACTCATCAAGGACGAAGACACGACAATACCAAACGACTACGTATTTCTTCTTCATCTTGCTCTCACTTTTCTCCTTTCGTGTCATTGCTACCGCCTGGGTTACCTGGCTGTCCATTCGACGTCAGCGTCGCCCCTTTCCCGAGCCGATCGCACACAATCGTAATGTGCTTCTTGAGCTTTTTCACGTCCTCTGGCATCGGCAGGTCACTCGCCTGGCTGGACGCTGCTGCTGCCGCTGCACCGTTCGCGTCTTTCGGCTGTGGCTGCTTCGCCAGCAGCGTCCGGAGCAGCTCGGTCATCGCGCTGTCGGTCCTCTCCTCCCAGCCCTGCTCAATCGCGCCGTTCCCGTTCCCATTCACGATTGGAGACAAGTAGGACTGCAATAGCTGACTGCTCTCGTCGTCCAAGCAGAAGCGGAACTTGATTAGCATCAGGATCAGGTACACGCAGCACGAGAGCCGGTTAGCAGCGATCACGAGCTTCGACTCGACGTCCTCCATCCGGTGCGAGAGCGTGATCAGCTGGTCGTATGTCCCGTGGAGCAACACGTCCAAGCAGTTGACGGCGGCCGGGTTCCGGTCCTTGTAGCGGACCAGGAGCCGCTTCTGAATCACGCGGAACTGGTGCGCACGGTCATTCAGCTCTGCCGAAAGCTCGAGTTTCTCTCTGCGCAGCGCGAAATGGGTGTCAATCATGCCAAAGAAGTCTGCGAGCGGGAGTGGCTCCTGGTAGAAAACCTCCAGAATGGACGCGTTCTCACTCTCGCTGTCTTTGCTCTCCGCTCCGTGCGATCGCGCGCCAAAGAACGCTTTCAGTCGCGTCACAAGTTCATTCGAGACCATCCAGAGCGCCTCCAGCTCGTTCGCTTGGATGCGGTACCAACCAGCATTCTTTGACACCAAGATCGTCGCCTCGACGCCGTTGTAGTACTGGAAGCTCATGACGTTCGTGCCCGACCCACCGACAACCTGTTTCGCCCACTCGGGGGTACAAAATGGCTGGTGGAACATTTCCTCGAACAGGTTTGCGAGCTCGAGCGGCTCTTGGTTCGTCTCCAACGTGAACTTGAACGTGCTCGACTTGACAGGAGGCACGAGGCGACACATCATGCACATCGGGAGCTTCACGCGGCACTGCGAGACCCGCGGCTGACCAGTCTCGAGCGTGTACGAGGCCGAGATGATCACCTCG
>JAASFU010001187.1:0-10104 GCA_023333955.1 Globisporangium paroecandrum | reverse complement strand
TTTCGCCGAAAGCAGTCGAATGAGACTGCTTTCGTGATTGGCTATAAAACGAGGCCTTTTTTCTTTTCTGAATCGTGTTATTGGCCAATATATCCACAGAAGTCACCATTTTCACGTTTTATTGGCGCGCACTGTAATACCTTTGGCCTCATGGTAAAAAAAGCTGAGAGTGCTGCATGCACCACGCTTTGCATTCAAAGCGATGGCTGAGGTCTAATGGATGGAGAGAGGAATCCAGATGGGACTTGCAGGTTCTTGCTTGACCTTTGGTCTCTTAATTCCAGAATCTGTGAATAAAGAAGCATCGTCGCATTGAATTTCTCCACTCACGGTGATATGTTGATCAAATGCAGATGGATCTATCAGTTTATGTATTATATTATGGCATACAGGATAAAGTGGATATAAGTCGCGTTTACTGGTTTCGATTACAGACCATTCAGAATAAATATTAGATAGATCAGAGCTTAACAAAGCGAGAAACTTGTATATCCCAGCTTGCAAAAGCGGGAGTCCTTCAAGAAGCGAAATACCTTATGTTATGTTTGCCCTGTTGATTCGATCCAGCTGCTCGCTATCGACTTTGAAGGGTTAGCACATAATAGACTGTTCAATGTCGAATTACAGCCACCTGTGTAATGTTATACTTGAAGCAGCGCGCAAACTCAGGCATATGGTCGTGAAGCAGTGGGACTCGGAAGAGGTCCGCGCGGCCATTTTCACGCAACGAGCCGCAACGACTGGCGCGTTCGAACGCTCCCATCCCCATCGCGATTGTGTGAGCGGGCGGGAAGCCCAAGTGCTTGCTTCAGTGAACAACTCTTGCTGCTTTGCTGCACCGCCGGTCGCTTCGTTCGCCCATGTAGCAGCAGGAGCGAATTTCGTTTTCTCTCAGGGTGGGAGCACCGCGTGGTTCTCACTGGCGCTCTGTGCGAAGAGGGAATGCGCGAAGAGCTCTTCCCACTTGTGATGCGAGCGACGACTGACCACGCGGCGCGCAGATCATCTGTTGCGTGTGTTTGTGTGTGTATTGTGTGGTTGGCCTCACTGGAATGAATGAACAGCGCTTTGGGCGAGTCTGGTTTATAGAGAGAGCAGCGCGCGCGTCGCCTTCTTCTGGGCTCAATCGCCAACTTGCTGCCTGTTGCCGTGACTGCTGCTGCTTATTATAGGATCTTTACTATTGACACGCCATCGCAGACACATTCCTGCACACACAAGTAGAGATGAAGAAGTTCTCGTGCGAGCGCTACTTCCCCACGCAGCTTAGCTTCTCGGCGCAGCAGCGTGCAGACTTCCTGGACCTCGAACAGACGCTCGTGCGCGAGACGCTCGACGAGTACTCCGAGTACCGCACCGTGCCGTACGACGCGCACTCGAGCGCGCCGATGTCCACGTCCGTACTCGACCCGCTCGAGTGGAAGCCCGTGCACCACCAGGGCGACCTCACGGTCTATAAGGACCGCAAGAAGGTGTTTCACAACGGCAGCGAGAGGCAGTCTCGGTTCCAGAAGCTGCGCAAACCCGGCGGCGGCTACGAGACGATTGAGGCCAGGAACTCGATTCCGATGCTGCTTATGCTCGGCCACCTGCGTGGACGGCTGAACGATACGATGTACGGCGCGTTCGCGGACACAGACAACGGCTTCCGACTGCGCACGTCGTACCTGAGCGACGAGCTGGACGACTGCAAGATTTTGCACAAGTTTGAAGGCGCGAGTCTTGAAGACCCGTTTCGGTTCTGTGGGATCTTGTGGTACGTGTACAGCCAGCGGCTCGGCCCAATCATGCGGCGACGCGACAGCGTGCTGTTCATCGCCATGGGCACGACGATCTCGAAGGAGGGCGACCACATCGGCTACACGATCATGCACTCAGTGGACGTCCCAGAACTGCGGCCGCTCACGCAGTACAAGATCCAGCGCGCGTACGGCTCGCTCGTGTTCGTGAAGCGCCAGCTGGACGACGAGCGCGTGGAGCTCTTCCAGAAAGGCTTCTTCGCGCCGATGGGTGACGTGCCCGAGTTCGCGATGGTGCTCACGCTCGTCAAGGGCATGCTGCGCGCTGGCAACGCGACGATTGAGGCGTCGCTCTCCAAGAAACTCTTCTGGATGATGCAGGACGCCGCGCGGCTGCGGAAGCAGAGGTGAGGGAGACAAGAGTATTTATTGAAAGGAGGACCTGTGTATGATTGCGAGACTGACTGTCTGTCTGTCCATGTTTTGTGTACCAATAGCACCAAGTCCAGTGAGCTCGCTGCAGTGATCGAGGGCGAGTGCGGCGGCGGCTGCAAGTCCAAGCTCACGTCCAGCAACAGCAAGGGCACTTGCATGATCTGTCGCAAGGTACGGATTTGCAGCATCAAGGCAATTGGCATCCACTGATTAAAGTGAAAGAAGCTCACCACTGTGTACCTACTATATCTGAACTCTTTGTCGTGTAGCTCGTGTGCTCCAACTGCAAAGTGAACCGCAAGATCACGCTGGAGGCGACGGCCGAGAATGTACAGCAGAAGACGCTCTGCTTCTGCGCGCTCTGCGTGACCATCGCGCGCAACACGAGCGCGCGCACGATCGCGGCGCGCGACCTGCTCGAGCACGACGCGAGCGTGATGTCGTCGTTCAAGTCCAGCGCGTCGAGCAGCTCAGCAGGCTCAGCCGAATCGCCGACAGACATGACTGCGAGCTTCCGGAGCTCCACGCGGAAGACACACGTGCTCTGGCAGCCTGACCAGAGCCATTGATGGATGGATGGACGTCCGAACGAAGGAACCCCAGCATGATCATCGTCGGTATCGGGTAGACAGATAGATAGAACAGTCGCAGAGACTGGGAGGAGACCAGAATCAAGGCACTACTAATATTATGAGCGGTCGAGCCAACGTGCACAGCGATGCACCATCGAGCGACTTGCACCACACAGAAAGCAGCAGCAGCATACGAAGACATTGCGATCCTCTCTGGAGGCGTCCGCGTCTGAGGAACGGACGCTATGGCGCATCTATCATCATGCTTGTTCTTGGCATGGCTCGATTGAATCCTTTTGCTCACAAAAGGCGAGACAAAAAAGATCGCGTGTACTTTACGGAGTCTTATCCAAGTTTGATAAACTACAGTGTAAAGTACGGATGCAGAGGTTGAAGCTGTAACATACATGAGCTGTCCTTCCAATCGCAAAAAAACCCAACCCTCTTACAATTTCTAAGCACTGGTCAGATAATAGAAAGTGCCTTACCGAATCTTTCCGTATAAATACGAGAAGTAATATAAGTATCTTTTTGGTGTGCTATTTGCGGGTGGCAGCCAGCGAGAAAAGGAAGAGGGGTTCATGTCTTTCTCACCCTAAAAAAAGCCCAACAGGCGGAAAAGCAAAGCCCGAAAGCAGAAAGCAGGCGAAAGCAGAAAGCAAGCAGGGGAAACCGCTCATTCCGCGTCGTTCGCCCCAAGCAGCAGCCCCAGAAGCGACAGAAGCAGAAGCGCGTGTGAGTGTCTGGAGAGAGAACGAGAGAGACGAGGCGTCTATTATAACTCCCTCTCTTGCCGTCCCCCGCTCGCTCGCCCCCTTCCTTCCCTCCTTCCCCCGTTCTCGCAAACACAACAGCACACCCTTCTTTTTGAAGCAAACACAAGCGCGCCAAGATGAAGTGGATGCGCTCGGAAGAGATGGAGTATATCTCCCTGATCGTGAACGAGGACGCGGCCCACGACTGCGTGCAGAAGCTCGGCGACCTGGGCGTGATGCAGTTCACGGACCTGAACCCGGAGCTCACGCCGTTCCAGCGCCGCTACGTGAGCTACGTCAAACGCTGCGACGAGATGGAGCGCAAGCTGCGCTACTTTGACGGCGAGCTCTCCAAGTTCAACATCACGCCCAAGTCAGCCGGCACGATCGATCTCTTCCTCGCGGGCTCGGCGGACATCCGCTACGGCTCGCAGGACACGGCGGTGCGCGCGCTCGACACACTCGAGCGCATCTTGGAGGACAAGGAGCAGGAGCTCGTGCAGCTCAACACGATGCATGAGAAGCTCACGCGCGAGTACAACGAGCGCAAGGAGCTCCAGGAGATCATCTCGCGCGCCGGCGAGTTCTTCGAGATTGAGAGTACGTGATTGTCATGTTGCTTTTATTTGGCTGGGCTGTAGTCATGGCTGGAAGATACTAATATTGTATGTGTTTTCCTTTGGTGTTTTCCCTAACAACAGTCCCTGAAGCCCAATCGCGCCGTGCCTCGAGAAACTCGTCGCGCACGGGGTACTCGTTTAACTCGAACTCGTCGGGCAACTTGGTGCAGCCAGGGGATGAATCCGCGCTGCGCTTCCGCAACATCACGGGTGTGGTGCCGGCGGACGAGCGTCTCAAGTTTGAGCGCATGATCTTCCGCACGACGCGTGGTAACTGCTTGTCGCGCTTCTCGCCGATCGAGGAGCTCATCATCGACCCTGCGTCAGGCAACCCGGTGGAGAAGCACGCGTTCGTGATCTTCTTCCAGTCTGCCTTCATTGAGAGCAAGCTGCGCAAGATCTGCGATGCGTTCCACGCGCGCCTGTACACGCTGCCGTCCATGGACGACCGCACGGCGATCGCGAACCTAATCCAGAGCAACAACGCGGAGCTGAACCAGAGCAGCCACATTCTGCGCCGTAACCGTGAAAGCTGCGTGCTTCTGTGCCGTGATCTGGCGGAGAACCTGGAGTCGTGGAAGTGGTCGGTGCTCCAAGAGAAGGCGACGTACCACACGCTGAACCAGTTCCGCTCGGATGTGAGCGGCATGCTTCGTGCGGAGGGCTGGGTGATCAAGTCTGCGCTCGACAGTGTGCGTCGTGAAGTGACTCGCGCGCACAATGCCGATGACAAGTCGATGCCTTCGCTGGTGGACAGAGTGCCGAAGCCGTGGCCAGCGCCACCGACGTACTTTGAGACGAACAAGTTCACGGAGGCGTTCCAGGCGTTTGTGGAGACGTACGGTTGCCCACGCTACCGCGAGATCAACCCGTCAGTGTTCACAGCGGTGACGTTTCCGTTTCTCTTCGGCGTCATGTACGGCGATATCGGCCACGGTTTCTGTGTGCTGCTCTTCGGTATCTACTTGATCATGACGGAGAAGCGCCTCGAGCGCGGCAACATGGGCGAGATGCTCACGTCGATCTACGGCGGACGCTACATGCTGACGATGATGGGAGCGTTCGCAATCTACGCGGGTCTGATCTACAACGATTTCTTCTCGCTATCGTTGAACCTCTTCGGCTCGAAGTTCGCGTATCCGGACTGCCTCGAGCACGAGCACTCGGAAGCCAAGTGCGAAGCGATGTACAAGATCAACGGCAAGACTTCGTACGTGAATGCGACCGATGTCTCGGGCGGCGAGAACGTGTACGGTTTCGGCTTGGACCCGGTGTGGAAGACGTCGGAGAACGAGCTGCTGTTCTTCAACTCGTTCAAGATGAAGCTGTCGGTGATTCTCGGAATTATCCAGATGATCTTCGGCATCTGCTTGAAAGGCGTGAACGCGCTGTACTTCAAGGACTACTCGTCGTTCCTGTTCGAGTTTGTGCCGCAGCTCGTGTTCTCCGTGGCGCTGTTCTTCTACATGGTGGTGCTGATCGTGATGAAGTGGAGCATCAACTGGACGGAGCGCATGGCACACGAGGTGTGTCCGTACAACTTTGAAGGTCCGAAGCTGGGCTGCCGTCCACCAGCGTTGGTGAACACGCTGATCAACATTGCACTGAACCCGTTCCACGTGGACGACCCGATGTACGATGGTCAGACGAAGACCCAGCAGACGCTGCTCATGCTCGCGTTCCTGTCGGTGCCGGTGATGCTCGCGGTCAAGCCGCTGTACTTGAAGTTCCTGAACGGCCGCGCAGCTCCGGCCGTGAGCCACCACGTGGACTACGACAACGACGAGTCGGCGCACATTCTTCCAGCTTCGGGCCATGGTCACGGCGGCCACGACGGTCACGGCGAGCACTTTGAGTTTGGCGAGGTGTTCATCCACCAGGCCATTGAGACGATCGAGTTTGTGCTCGGTATGGTGTCGAACACGGCGTCGTACTTGCGTCTTTGGGCGTTGAGTCTGGCGCACTCTGGTATGTATTTTTTTATCTGCTGTCTGGTGTTTGTTTTACTGTAACCTGTGCTAATGACTGACTGCATTCGTCTTTGTGTGTAGAATTGTCTACTGTGTTCTGGGAGAAGGCGATGCTGTCGTCGATCAACAGCGACTCGTTCATCGCGATCTTCATTGGCTTTGCCGTGTTCGCGGCCGTGACGTTCGCTGTGATCCTGTCGATGGACGTGCTCGAGTGCTTCTTGCACGCACTGCGTCTGCACTGGGTCGAGTTCCAGAGCAAGTTCTACAAGGCGGACGGCTACAAGTTCCACCCGTTCTCCTTCAAGCAGACGATCAAGGAGTCACAGCACGAGTAAGGGGAAGAAGCGGTCATCTCTTGACTATTCGCTTCCCACGCGAGACTTCGGCGAGACGTTGCTGCAAGAAACATCCCGCCATCACGATACGAGAGAGAGAGAGAGGGAGAGACTGGTGGTGGTGGGGTGAACATTCTCTTTTTGCATAACTGGGCATAATCCAATCGATTTGCCATTTGTCTACTACATTAGTCGTGCTGCAGCATCAGCCGTGAAGAACGCTTGTGCTGTTTGTTTGTTGCCTTTGATTTGCTGGTATAGCTTTGGCCATTTTGCTCATTCTATTCGTTCAGCTATCTTGATTTTGCTGCTTCCACTGCCACTGGATTGTCTCTCGCCGGCTTCTTACTTGTCTTCTGCTGGTTTGGACTTGGTGGACGCCTTCTTCTCTAGCAACCTGTCAAAAACGCACATCCACATAACGAGCGGCGTGAGCTTCGCATTTTTGCATATTGCAAGCGCGAGTGAAAGCGCCACCGCAGACCAACACGTACAGCTGCTGGTACTCCTTGCGCAGTCGGCTCTGCGCGCTCAGGTCTTCGATGCGCGCGAGCGATTTCGTGTCGGCGTAGAGGTATCCCGAGCCGCCGCCGATGACGGCGCAGCCGATGATCGACGCAAGCTGTACGCGGCGGTTGAACGGGCCGAACGCTGCAGCCATACAGAACAATACATAGATAGATTCATACACACATGACGACATGGTCAGTAAGTATGCTGGCGAAGAGCTCCAAAAGAGCTGCTCAAGAGAAGAGCAGCTAATAGAAACGATAAAAAAATATAATCGATGATGATGATACGCACAGGTCACGCCAGCGGCGACGACAGCACCGATACCGGCGCCGAAGGCCGAGTACTGCTCCAGGTCGCTCTTGCGGCGGTCGAACCAAAGCTTCTCCTCCAGCGTCAGGCGCGCCGCCAGGCGCTTCGGTGCAGCAGCAGCCGCAGGAATTGATCCATTTCCGTTTGCTTCGTCGCTCATGATGCTTGCTCGTTGGTATTCTTTTGTGTGCTGTGATTGATTTGCGTTGCGACGGTTGGTATCACCTTCGTGTAACATTGGTGTATTGCTGACAGTGTAATCAAAGTGTCGAAATTGCGTGTCTATTTCACCAAATACAAGTTACCCTAATGTAAGTGCAAATGTTGACATACCTAATTTAGAAGTTTCATGTCAGCACACTAATGTAGGAGCTCTCAAAGACCAACTCTTCTCTACATAGAAATGGCCAACAACATCGGCGTCCCAACGACAACATGGAAAGTCTGTCCCCGCGGTGGACCCAATGGATAATATAGAACAGGAGCTCTGAGTTCTCAGGCGGAAGAAAATCTACAGTTAGAACGCATCGAAGCGATCTGAGATCCACCCGTCAACAAGAGCGGCAAGTTTGATTTCGCATCCCATTCTGTATGGGTGGGCTCATCCGGTCGTGCCTTGACACATGGCGCAGTGCTGTTGGGATCGCACGCGTGAAAGACACCAATCAGGTCTGGTGATCGATGCGTGGTATTCCTCCAGTGTAGAAGCCGCAACGAATGCTATCTGTGAATCGGTACCGCATTCGGAAACCCAGGAGTACTTCTTCTTTTGGGGTTGAGAACAACAATGAGAAGAGTGACCCAGAAGACTGCGAGTTAATAATCTAATCTAAGTCATTTCTGGCTGAATGGCGTAAACTCAGCTAATGTAGGGCTGTTAAGTAAGGGCTCCCTTTTTTTTTAGCAGGAGGTGCCTATTTCAACGCAAAAGATACGTGGCTCTTCGACCAGGATCCATCCGTCGGCAATCAAACCCACACAAGTCTCACGTGGCGCATTTCCAGATTCGCATCTCACAAAGAAAGAGTCTACATAGATGCTGAGACGGCGAGCGCTCCCGCTGCTGCTTCTGTCGCTGCTGGTCGCAGCAGGCTCTCCACCGTCTGCGCAATGGCTGCGCTTCCACGTCCAAGCAGAGACCGCCAACAGTGTTTTGCTTGTCAACGCTGCTGCTGCTGCTGTCAACACTGCGATAGCTTCCGGTGGCGCGCTCTTTGGTGCTGCGAGTATCGCGTTCGAAGGCAATGACGTGATCACAAGCGATCTGGATTTTGACTTTGAACTGGATCTCGACGACGACGGTGACGCTGATGACGCTGATGATAGTGATACGAGTACCACTCACCATGGGTTACTAGGGGAAGACAGCTCAAGGCAGCAGTTCACGCAGGTGGAGCTGAGCGCGCTTGGTGGCGGCGACTTGGAGGTCCCAGAGGCGCCATCGCTGCAAAAGGTGAGGGCTTTTTACGCTGTGAGCTTGCTGTGGAGGCTTGGAGGCTGCTCTTTGGCTCACTTGTGTCTCTCCATCTATCCCTTTCTTTCCGTCGCAGATCGCCCCGAATACCTCCAACTTTGGTCGTGGGATCGGGTACACCGCGACTACAACCATTAGATCCCAGGAGCCGCTCTTCTCACTTCCATTCAACCAGATCATGAGTCTCGAGCCCACCAAGAGAGGCCGCGTGGGTCTCTTGCTGAACGCGAACCCGGATCTACCACCGGCGATCGCGCTCGCCGTGCACCTCCTGGAAGAGCGCTTCCTGGGCGACAAGTCCAACTTCTCCCAGTTTATCGACTCGCTGCCGCCCGCTGTCGACGGTCTGGACAGTGCGCTGTTCTACAAGAGGGAGGAGCTGGAGCTGCTCCAGGGCTCGCAGCTGCTCCGAGTGGTCGCGGCCCGCGTGAGCGCGCTCGAGCAGTTCTTCCAGGCGCTTCTCGAGCCGCTGACGTCCGCTGCGGCCGTGAGTCCGCCGCTGTTCGCCCCCGATGAGTTCACGCTCGCAAACTTCCGCTGGGCCATGGGGATCGTCTGGTCGCACGTGTTCCCCGTGGGCGACACAGAGACGGACGTGGTCCTCGCACCAGTGCTCAGCACCGTCGGCGTCTGTGTGGACAGCAATAGCAGCAGTTGTCCACCGAGTCGCATCGAGATGGACTATGATAAGCAGGAGCTCGTGGTGCACGCGTCCAGGGACTACGCGCCAGGCGAGGAGGCCGTGCTGTTCTTTGGGGACAAGTTGTCCACGATGCTCATGGTCAACCACGGCTTCACGCGGCCGACGCCCTCTTCCACACTGGACAAGATGGACCTGTCGATCGTATTGGAAGCCAACGACCCGCTCGCGGACGTTAAGGCGTTCCTCATCGCCACGCAGAACATGAGCATGAACGACACGTATGTGCTGCGATACAACAGCGAGAAGCTGGATGGAAGCATGCTCACGTCGTTGCGGATCAAGGTGCTCAGCGGCGCGGAGGTGGGGAGGTACAAGGACCTTCTAGGCCCAGTCCAGCAGCCGCAAGAGGAAGACACAGATACAGTCCGTAAGCAGCCGTCGTACTCGGAGCCACACCACATTGTGAGCCTACGCAATGAGTTCGCTGCCACGCGCGCGCTGCTGCTCACGTGCTCGAACCTGCTCAAACAGTACCCGACGAGTCTGGAGCAGGGCCAGGAGAGGCTCCGAGTCTTAAATGAGTCGGAACATACCAGCAGTCGCGAGAAGCAGATCAGCAAGATGCTCATGCTCGAGAAGCAGATTTTGCATAATGCGATTCAAATCGCCAAGCAGCAGTGGGCCGATCTCGTCTTCTCCGACCACCCGAACCTGCTGAGAGTTGGCAACTAGGGAA
>JAASFU010001186.1:0-10104 GCA_023333955.1 Globisporangium paroecandrum | reverse complement strand
CAGTGGTCACTGCGGACACGCAAGCGCGAGCGACGCGAGATTGATAAGCATGGCCACCACAGCAGGAGCGTTCGTGGGCGACAGCCAGTTCGTGGGCGACGGCGGCGCTTCGCTGCAGCGGCTCTGGTGCGTGCGTTCATGTGTTATGCTATAACAAACGTGTGTGTGGTACTCTGCGATGCAAAGCGTTCGTCGGACTAATGGTCGAGTGACTGCCTCTCTCTCACTCTATCTGTGCGGCTTTACATGCTTGTGGTATTTATTACAATAGGGAATTCGCCGAGTGGAAGATGATCCGGAACTGTCCCGGGCGGTACGTGCTCAGGCACCGCAAGAATTGCCCCGTGCGCATTGGCGAGCAGGAGGTCACGGCAGTGGACACGCGCGCGTTGCTGAGCGCGGCGTTCGGCGAGGAAGGCGCGGCGGCGATTGCAGTGCACTGCCTGCAGAGCGAGCGCTGTGCGGACGCGGTGCGGGTCGCAGTGTTTGCAGATGGCGGCGGCGTCATCACGTACTGCAAGCAGAGCACGAGCGACAGTAACGCACAAGTGAAGGGAGACCAAGAAGACCAGGAGGCGCTAGTGTTTGTGCACACACTCAACACGGCGTCAGGGCTGCAGCGCAAGCTCGAGGGTCTGCGGATCAACTACGTGCTGCGGCTTTAGAGACAGATCACGAAGAGCAAGCCAGCTGCTTCCCGTGCAAGCAGTTGAGAAGTACACGACTATCCGATTGTCTCTCTGTTATCGCTGGATGCCCTGGATCGACGCGAGCGTTTGTTGGAAGAGCTGCATCGAGTGCTGCGCTTGCTTGAGAGAGTGCTGGTTGCGTGCAGACGCCAGCTGCGCCACTTTCTGCGCGCGATCATTTTGCCATTTTCGATATAGAGCGCTCTGTGCTTCGCGTCGAGGGAGCTTGCTACGACTGCTGCGATGATGGTGCTGCTGCTCATGCAAGGCGGATGGAGTAAAGTAAAGAGAGGCGCTCCCTTCATTGTCCAGTTGGTTGTAATTGTTTCGAGAGGTATCCGTCGCAAGGGTGCCTGATCGTGTGAGGACGTCTTGAACGAGCTCAAGCGGACCCAACTGGCTGAAATGCTCAGCTTGGTTCCCTCCATGGGAATCGTCTTGCTGTCGCCCTCCGAGATGACTACTGGTATTCGCTGCTCGCAACGACGGATTCAACAAGCTGTCCAACTTTCGTCTGGATTCCTCCATCGCATCGTGAATCTCAGCTGAGGAAGCTGCAAGTTGCTGCTGTAGGCGACGCAGCTCCTCTTCTTCTTCTGCGATGGTCTTGTCTTCAGTGGAACTGGAAATCTCCATCTCTCGCAGAGCAGACCTGCCATATCATACCATCACCATCGAAATGCTGTGTGAGCCAGAATGTCAAAGAAAGAGAATGAGAGCGAGTATGAAGACAATGCAGCTTACTTTGTGATCTCGATCTGGTTTTGGATGTCGCTCGCCATTTTCCGTTTCATCGCTTCAAGAGCCGCGACATTTGACGTGTGCTTTAGGTTCTCCTCTTCGGCTCGCGCTACTTCTTTCTTTCCGTGAGCATCAGCGACGGGATTATTGCTCTCAGGTTTGGTGTTTTGGTGTCGACGGTGGTCTCGAAGGAATTGGGTCATCCTCGGCAGCTGTTGATTGCCTGTCGTCTTGACGCCATCGGATGGAAAGTTGCTGGTTGTTCGCTCTTCGCCAAATGGAAGGTTCTCCTTACTCGCCCAGAGTGAAGGAGTATGCTCGACGCGCGCTAATGCTGGCGCGTTGTACTTCTCAACACGCATTTGTGCCTGCGCAGCAACGTGGCGCATCTCCTCGTAGTCAGACTGAAGCTTCAAGAGTGCGAACTCTTTCGCTTGCCGCTGCGTCTCAGCTTGTGCGAGGCGCTCTTCGATCTCCGTCTTCTCTCTACACAGATAGTCATCCACAGCCGAAACCACTACCAGTCAGGTATTCGCGATGCAACGTATCACCAATCGAGCTGCAGGCAGCTTTTATCTTCCATCTCACCTTTTGATGCTCGTGGCGTGCGCGATGTAGCACGCGAGTTCGGTTCGACATCCCCTCAGATCGGCTCGCAACTCGGCACACACTCGCTCGACCTCGGACCGAGCCAATCGCGGAGCTGCCATTTCTTGCTCCATCTACAAAGAAGATCGAATTCGTCAGATCCAAGCCCTACTTTTCCAGTTCCAAGACCATTATGAACAACATGGTGGCTGTACCTCAGATCGCTCTTTCTCGAACTGGGACTTGTGCAACCGAATGAGTTCCTGACCAGCGCGTACCTCCACTTCGAGGATCTTCACCTGCGTTCGTGATTGGATCTTCAGGAAGCTCAAGAATTCGTCGTTTGCTTGGACTGAAGCAGGGGTGTTAACTGTGGGGACCCCACCGCACTCTTTTTTGGGTTTTTCGGATGCTAACGTGGATAAACTACCAGTGACCATTTCCAGCAATTGCGCATGTAGCTGGAACACAGCGCGGTCAAACTCGGTGGGCTGCTTCGTGGACGCCAACGCACTGCTCGTCGTCTGGAGGATCTATTCAAGCCCAAAGCAAGTGATCAGCGATTGACCAATCGAAGCAAACCTAAGAGGCAAGAGCGAATGGTACAACTTACCGTCTGCATGTTCTTGAGTTTTCTTTCCAATATCTGCAGAAGTGCTGCGTTGATGCTTCCACCCTGGTGCTCTGGTAGTTGCGCTGTCGTCTTCGTCGTCTTGTCTGCACACCCACTTCTAATAGTTTGATTCGACGTTTGAGTCTGGGAATCACGAAAAATTGGTGCTGGCCGTGGCTCGCTGATCGAGTGCTGAAACAAAATCCCACTGTCGTACTCTGGGAGGACTTTGACGGTAATGTCTTTCAGTCCAAGCGCTGGCAGAGACAGCAATCGAGCTGGAGAGATACACTGAGGGCTTTGATCGTTATTGCGCCTCTGACCCCCAGTGGGGCCGGTTGGAGCCATTGCCAGTTTCGCCAGCTCGGGCGACGGAGGAGTCTTCTTGCGTCGTAAAAGCTGCTTGATGTCGCTGATGAACCCTGATTTTTTCGACCGCGGACTTGACGTTGCTGCTGAACCTTCACTAGCTTCAGCGGCGGCGACTGTTCTCTTCATATCTTCTGCTGATCGCAGGGTCTGCGGCTTCAGCTTCTCCTGGGTCATCGTGCTGTCCACAGTGCCGTGGGAACGGACAGAAATCCGGAGCTGCGGCATGGACGCGTGTCTGTGCAATTGCTCATCGTTTTTATTCTCTGATTGTTGTGGACGGCTAGTGAGCGAGTTGCCTTTTCCGCCACACGCGCTCTCTGAGGTCGCAATGCCCCCATAAGCTAACCGGAGTTGATCTTTCTGAGGCTGAGACTCCAGTTCTTGGTTCTTATCACGGCTCTCGATTTTTCCAGCCACATGCGCTGACTTGACTGCCTTCGCTTGGTTGCTCTGCCGCTCGGCTCTGATTGCAACTGCGACAATGTCGTCTTCGTCCGATCGAAATGAAGCTGATATGGCGGTGGTGGCACCACCACCGAGCATCGCTGGAGCTGGTATTTCCTGTTGAGTGCTGGGCGAAGTCAGAGCCGAATCCAAGTCTTCGAGCTGGATCGAGCCGTGAAGGCTGCTCATGGATTGCTGGTTCTCCTACATTTTCTGCGTCAAGACCAGCGATGGCGGACGCTCTAACGTTACCATGAACCGCTCAGGAGAGTCCGTACTGTCATGGGCGTCTGGGTCTGATTGGTCTTCGTGTTCGAAAGCCACGCGCTTGATCCTTGGGACTTTGATTGGGCTTGGAAGGCACTCATCATCAGCGATGAAGTTGTCTTGTCGAGGCTCAATTACGGGAATTGGGAGCACCAGCGGCTCAGTTTTTGCGCTCAAAATTGGTTTGGGCAGGGTTCCTTGCTCAGGAAACTCGACTTCTGCCGCTCTAGCTCGCCTTTGCTCCCTCTGACGCACATGAAGATATGGGAGATCTGCATCAGCAGCAGCGTGAGCGCTTTGAGGATCCTGAAACGCGACAATGGCTCTACAAAAGTAGTATCCTGTCATGATATTGGTAAACTCACAGCAAAACTACCTCGACGGTGTGTGCAGAGTCCAAGGTTACCTGTTGCTTTCGTCATTCACACCAATATTCGCGACAACTCCGAACGCTCCAAAGAGTTCCTGAGCAGCAGCGAACACGAGATACAAGGAATACGGTAAACCAGTCAGCAGCGGCCACACTACCTAGACATTTGATGAAGGTGTGTGTCGGCAAACCTCTAGCTCTAGGGCCGTAAATGGATGCTCACTTGGGTCCCACGTTGCCTGAGCGAAATGCAACTCTTGTTTAGATCCATGTTCGTCTTGGGAAAGGACCTTCGATGGAATCACTCGAACGTCGAGCTCTGTGGTACAACCGTAAGGCAACGAAGATGCATGCTCAATCAAGTATTCCGCGATGTGCTGTCGCTTCCGGCTCAGTTCCTCTTTCAAGTGTAAGAAAAGCAGACTTCGTTCAGCACATAGCAGCAATGGAGATCAGATGCCACCAAATTGATTCACTGGGTTTGCCTACTTGTGTTGAGGATTTTCTTCGCCTCGGTCGGGCGAATTAGCAGCACGCCGACAGCGACAGCGAGGTTCTTGGTACTCATGCGGCATGGAATGCTTGTGAATACCTAGACCAAAGGCCCAAAGAATAGCAGTAACTTCAGTGAGAGCCAACATAGACAGAGTCGAACGAGCGACGGTAGCATTTGAAAACCGAAGACACACGTGGTTCAGGTACAACAAGAAGATCTTGAGAAATTCACGCGTGGTTGCTCGAATGTGCGTGAACTTCTCCGTGAGGATCGCGTGGAATCTCTGGGTTTCACTCTCTCCTCCACTGCGATTCTGTGCCTTGTTGAAGAGCTCATCCGTAAGCTGCTGGGTGATTGAGTACGGGATGAGAGGCTCAAACTTGTCTGCCAGGATCCGTTTGATCGCGTTTGTGATCGAATGCGGACTGTAGAGCCAGATCTGGGGCCTGCTGCTGTTGCTGAGAACTTTCGATGCAAAACGCGACGAGATCGTTCACTTCGAGCTTCTGCCCATCTCGGCGGTATAGACCTTCCCGCCGATAGTTCTCCTCGAGATACTCGACCATGTGCGCCAGAGTTGTCAACGTCTGGAGAGGGATCACAGGCAGATCGGTACTCACTGAAGAAGGCGAAATAATTGGCGCGTCGGCTCCACTTTCAGGCGAAAAGACTGCCTTGGTGCTGTTACTCCTGCTGAAGAGCGCGCGAGGCGACACGATGGTGCTCACAGCCAGCGCTTTGACCCACGCGCGCGGCTTCTTCGCCCTCGGCGATGGCGGCGGAGAGCTCTTCATTTTGCATGTGGTGTTTGTGGTCGGTCTGGACTATCTGTCTGCCGACTTGAGGGATACTCTATCGTTTAATTAATGTCGGATGTTGGAGTGACTCTTGGAGACAGGTTGTGAGTATGAACGAAAGTAGTTGTGTCGTCTCAATGATACAGACAATAATTAGAAAGTGACGAATAGGAATGAGCAAACAGTAGCATTATTTAGTTGCGGTCTGAGCACGGGATGCCAAATCGGCTCGCTTGAAGGGCATATCGGATTTCTTTTCAAATGACCTCGTACTCTGGCGCAGGTGTTGGTGTCTGAACTGCGACCCAGCAATCAGGGAACGCGCAGTCCTTCTCCGGATCTGGGTACACCCACGTCCCGTCGGCGCAGACCTTGAGGTCCCACTCGCACGCCTGGCAACACAAGCGCCACGCACGTTAATTCACAAGAACAAGAATGTGCGATTCCAACCACAAAGCAGTCCAGAGAAGAAGAAAGAGCTGGGAATGAAAAAAACAGTGTGTACCTGCGGGTTGTCCCATTTCGGGAGAGCGGAGGCTTTTATGGCGGCGACGTAGGTAGTTCGGATCGTCATTTTCACTGCTGCTGCAAGGAGCACGTGGATCGTGAGCCTGCACACGGACGGCGCCATGGTGTATTAATGCTCGTGAGGCTGGTGTCGTGCCTGTTCTCTTCTGATAGTGGACTGACTTGTAATGCCAATTCGAAAGTGTCGGAGCAACTTGATTGGTTTCTCACAAGCCTCAAGGTACACATAAGAACGAGAAAGTCCAGATTCGAAAGAGAACTCATGTATCAACAAAATTTATTACATTGGGAAAATACTGGACGCAGTAACAGCAGCAGCGCTGGGTTTGATTTGCTGGATGGTTTGCTGCTTTTCTGCGAATGTCGAATCTCTATGGTATGCCCTCCTGGGCTCTCTCTCTCTCGCTCTCTCTGGGTCTGGGTCTGGTCTTCAACAAACTCCCGAGACAGCCTCCACTAGTTTGTGGTGCTGTTGGAGCCCACGACCACAAGTCGCAGGTCCCCCTGGAGTTGTCGTATCAGGCGCGGGATCTCTTCGTTCATCGCTGCTGTGCCTGTGCTGTCGCTGTGGACAGATGCCTCCAGTTCCTGCAGCAAACTCAGCACCTGCTGCTGGTGCTGGGCAAAGCGAGCGTTCAGAGGCGTCGCGCGCGCGAGCACCTGGAAAGCGCGCAGCCTCTTGGTGAGTTCGTCGGACGACACGCTGTCGGATCGCTCTTCGGCGGTCCCCACAAGCGCAGAGAGCAGCGGTATGAACGTGGTACCATGGATCGCCAATATGTCCATAAAGTCCAGCACAAGCGCGCGCTCTTCGCTCTCTTGTTGCGCGACCTGCTGCTGCGCGAATCCACGCACCACCTTGATACCGAGTGCCAGCACCTGCTGCTCCATCTCTTTCGGGATATCCTGCGACACGACTCCCTTTGTCGTACTCGCAGACGAGAAGCAGACGCGGTACAGGAGCACAAGCGTGTGGAGGTCGACTGGCTGCATCGTGTCCAAGATCGCGGCTTGACGCGCGAGGGCCGGTGCCAAGATCTGTGAAAGTGTCGCGCCGAGGTTCATGGAGCTCAGGATGTGGCAAACGTGGTGAACCAGCTGAAGATGCAGCTGGTTCGCCTTGGTGATGCGGTTCGGGGTGTTTTCGCTCAAAGTGCTGGTTCTCGCAAGCACGGAGCTCATGAGGAAACTGACCAAGTGCGCGATGTCGAGGCACTCGCTTCGCTGGAAGAGGATGTCCATGAGAAAGCTCTTGGCGTTGAAGTCCACGCGGTCGCTCTTGCAACAGCTCGAGAGCGCGCGTAGCAAGTCCACTGGGTAGCGAGGCAAATGATAGATAAGCGACACGAATTCCATCTGGTCCTCTGCTCGCAGCGCGTCGAACTGCGTCATCTGCTTCTTCTTCGAGTCGCCGCCCTCAGCAACGGCAGTCACATTCGGCTGGGGCGCCAGGTTGAAGAAGTTCACGAGGTTCGCCATGATACCCTGCATCTGCTGCTCGGTAACCCATTCGGTAGGAAGTTGCTTAATCACCGAGATCATCATGAACAGACACTGGCGACCGAGTTCCATGTGCGCGAGTTCGAGGTAGCCCAGTAGGTTGCCAAAGCACGTCATCCACTGCATGATGATCTCCCACTTCGGCCATGGCTTCAGGATCGCGAGCTGCTCGAGCACAAATGCCGTGCAGATGCGGAACGTGACCGACTTGGACGAGCTCTTGTTGTACAGCTTGGTGAAGCACTCGAGCAACTCTTCCTGCGTCACTTTGCTCTTCTCGATATCCTCGGCGGTAGCGAGTGGCTTCTTGCTGTGCATCCGTGCCGAGTTTGCGGCGAGCAGCAGGGTCACGACCTCCAGCAGCGAGCGGATGATCATGTGCGTGCCACCGAGCGAGCGTAGCTCATCCGAGGCTTCGTACTTCGCAAACGTCGACACGACAAACGTGAAGACGCGTCCTTCGAGCTGGTTCGGCTGGAACTTTGCTGGCATCTTGAGAAAGATGCACGCGAACTTGGCGATTGCGACGTTGATCCCGTACCAGGTCGACAGGTACGCGTCGCCACTGTTCACGATGTTGTGCTCGGGGAACAGCGGGAACTTGAGCATTAGCTGCTCCTGCAGGCGACGCGCGATGCGGCAAAGCTCGTCTTCCGGGTTCGCAATCATGAACTCACGGTTCGCTGCGAGCACCACGGTCACGCTCTCAATGATGCACTGCATGTGCTCCACATACTCCTCGGTGAGCGTGTCGACTTCGCCCTCGAGGCACTCGACCCAGAGGTCGAGCAGCGGCTGCAGCAACGAGCGCGACTTTTGCTGCCAGAAGCCCACGTTGCGCAGCTGTTCGGACTGGTTGTTGGCCACGAGGACAGGCGTCGGGTACAGGAGCATCGTGTTGTTGCTGCCGATCGAGGCTGTGCGCGCCGCTTGGAGAGTGTTGACGCGCGCGTTCGCGTTGCTCGTTGCCGCCCCATTCGCGACGGAGAAATCGATCGACGCCAGCAAACGGTGCAGCACTTTCAGCGCCGCGAAGCGCAACGTGAGCGCGCCAGCTCTCGCTGCCGTCTTCTTCTGAGAGGCGCGCCCTTTCCCACTCACATCGCCACCTGCACTCGCACCCGAACCTGCCGCTGACGACGAAGAAGAAGATTTCTTGAACGACAGCAGATCGTAGCTGTTGGTCACTTTGATACCCTGTGCCTGGGTCGCGGCGATCAAATCGCGAAAGTTCTCGATGAGTCGTCCCAGCTGCTCGAGTCCGGCTTCGACGCTAATCAGCTCTGGCGAGACCTCCAAGAGCGTGCCGATCGCACGCAGCGTGTCTTGACGCACGCCCATCTGCAGGTGCGTGAGTCCGCTACAGAAGTACACGGTGATGAGCTTCGCGAACGGCTTGAGTGACTTGCCGGCCATGAGGGCCGGGACGAGCACTTTCCATGTGCCCACGGCGGCGTCGCGCACAATCGCTTCTTCGTCGACAAACGTGGGCAGGAAGCGCTCGAGCACGACTGAGACGTTCGCGAGCACGTTGCTCGCGTGGGTCTGCACGAGCTCGCGCAGCCCCTGCAGCGCGCGCTGGCGGATGTGTGCGTTGTAGTGGCCCATCTGCTGCATGAGGTCCTGCAGCGACAGGTTGCGGTGCGTCACGGCGTCGCCCTTCTCCTGCAGCACGCTCTGCTCGAGCATGTTGATGCGGCGCGAGCTGATGGCCACCGACGTGACGTTCGCGGACTGTGGCGCCTTGCGGCCCACCTTGCGCTTCGGGCGCTTGAAGTCCGCGGGCTTCTTCTTCACCTTTGTCGCCACTTTCGCCTTCGCCATGCTTGCTTAGTGCTCCTCTTCTTGGCTGCCTGCGTGCTCGTGCTCGTGCTTGTCAATAGTAATGGCGAGTGAGCACATTCATTCATTCTCATGATGATGATTGGCGCTGCTCTTCGTCTATGGCCAATGCTTTTGAGCGATGTGATTGGAAGAAAATAACTATAGCGGTCTATGGTTGGCTAAAAAGGGTGAGCAGCTCCTCAAGCTCCAGCTCATTTGCGGTTTGTATGGGACTGCTGACGGGCAGGACGGTTCACTTCACGAACATGGAGAAATGAAGGAGCAGACCATCGCGAGGTCTCTGTTTGTGGCACCAGGCAGCGAGCATACGAGAAGCGCTATGTGAGGTTCAGTAGCGCAGTTGTACGCGGCATAGATAGGATACATTATGCGGGCGATTAAGCTGCTGCTGCTGGCACTACCAAGAATGAGAGATGCCTACGCTAAGGTGGGTCTTGGTGCTTACTTCCTCATGCTCATACTGTTTCACTTCTTCTCGTGGTTGATAAAGCGCAGCGCGAGCAGACCGAGCACGCGGATCGCCACAATCGAGAGCAGCACCACGACCAAATTGGCCGCGATGTCGTCGTGTTTGGCTTCGAAGATATCTTCCACGTACTCCTTCACGTTCGTGTACTGCATCGTGGGTGGTGCACCTGCCAGAGGCTAACAGCCGATCAATTCACTGCCAGCATCGACACCAGAGTCTGGGCAGTCTGCGAACACAAGTGCCACCAGGATCGAGAACGAGTACCGCTTCGGCACGACGTAGTAGAGCCACTTGTACGCCGACGGCAGCGCGATCGTCGGCGGGTTGAAGCCCATGAAGAGGAAGAAGATCGAGTTGAGCAGCACGCCGATGATCATCGCGAGCT
>JAASFU010001185.1:0-10130 GCA_023333955.1 Globisporangium paroecandrum | reverse complement strand
ACAGCCGCGCCGTCATGGAGACGTCACCTGGTCACAGTGGAGCCGCGGAGCTCGCGTGGCACGTGGGCATTGAGGACTTTATGCGCATGTACCGCTTCGGCCGCTTCCACAACAAGGGCATCTTCCAGCTCGCGCAGCTCAGCGTGTTTGGTTCCCTCCCACACACACAACCAGATAAAGTGTTCCCACATGTGGCGTTTTCTCATTTACTTAACCTTTTGGATCTATCTAAGGTTTGGCTCCAAGAAGTCTCAAAATGCTGTCCGTGCGAGGGGCACTCGAGCGAGCGCTTACCTCCACGCCGCCTCGCAGTAAGAAGTACACATTCACTAACGGCACCTAAGACTGCTGGATGCCGACGTACTCGTCAATGCCGAGCGCGAGGTTGATGTTCTGCACGGCCTGGGTGGCTGCGCCCTTGAGTAAATTATCGATCGTGACCACGACGACCAATCGACCCGTCGCCGGGTCGATCTGGAAGCCGCCTACGGTCGCGCTGTGCGCGTGCGCGTTGTCCTTGACGAACGGGATCGCCGGCGTCACGTTCACGAGCGCCTCGCTCGCGTAGAACTCCTGGTAGAGCTCCTCGATGCGTTTCTCCGAGAGCGACGCGTCCTTGAGCTGCGCCGAGAGCGTCAGATGGATGCCCTGGAAGAACGGCGCGACGTGCGGCATGAACCGCACGGGCGTGCCCAGCTGGTAGCTCACTTCGTGCTCGTGGATGTGGTTCACCGACTTGTACGCCATGATGTTGTCCGCGAGCATCTTCGGGTTGTTCGCATTCGAGAGGCCCGTGCCGGCACCGCTGTACCCGGACACGCCAAACACGTGCGGCGGAATGCTGGCGTCCAGCAGGCTATCGCTGATCTCTGGCTTTCCTCCAAGAAGCGGGAGCAGGCCCAGCTGCGAGCCAGTCGCGTAGCAGCCCGGGTTTGCGATGTGCGTGGCGCTCTGCAGACGTGTGCGACCACCAGGGGCTTCGGGCAGACCGTACACCCAGTTGGCGTTGAAGCGCTGGTCCGCGCTCAGGTCGATGATGATCTTGTCCTTGCGCTTGAGCGCGTCCAGCACGGTCGCGTACTTCTCACAGTGGCCGTTCGGCAGCGCCAGGATCCACACGTCGACGCTGTCCGCGAATGGTGACGTCGGGATCTGGTCGAGCCCCAAGTCGCAGAACTCGAGTTCGTCCGAGATGTTCAACCGCGTCGAGCTGTTGCCGCCGATTGGCGCCGCTGGCAGATTCGTGTGTGGGTTGAGTGGCGGCGCGTTCGCGAGTTCGATGACCTTCTGGCCGACAAGCGCGCGCGAACTGGCGCAGACCAGTTCGAGCTCTGGGTGCTGGCCGATTAGGCGGATCACCTCGCGACCAACGTATCCACGCGCTCCGAGGAGACCAACGCGGCGCTTCGTTGGCGCACCGGCAATGCCGCTGGCGCTGGCAGACGTTTGCTGCTGAGGCTTGTCGCCGCGGATGCACACGGTTCCGGTGCTGCAGCTGCTGAGGATCTCGCGCGAGAGCGCGGACGCAGATGTGAGCGCCACAGACGAGGAGGACGGGAGGCCCTGCAGCAGTGCGTTGATCTCGTTCAGCTTGAGCAGCGTGCCCTGACGACCAGTGTAGTCGCGCGCCGCCATGCTCTCGTAGTGCTTCGACATGTCGATCTCCTTGAGCTTCGTACCATCGTCTTCGATCCAGCCGCCCTTGGCGTTGATGAAAATCGTCTTGTACGGCTGGATGCTGAGCGCGAGCTCGCGGGCCGCGACGTCGGCATTGATGTTGAGCGTCTGGCCGTCGGCGCTCTCACCCATGCACGAAAGCACTGGGATCTGACCGTTCACGATCGCGGACTCGACGCCCTCGTTCCAGATCTGCGAGACTTCGCCCACATAGCCGTACACAGACAGGTCCTTGAGCTGGGCTTCAAATACGCCCGTGGTGATCGGGCGCGCAGGCGCGCCAGCGGCGACGAGCGCGTCCACGATCTTGCGGTTCGCCTTGAGGAAGATCTTCTTCGCGATCGCGAGCGTGTCCTTGTCGGTCACGCGGTTGCCCTTGACGTACTGCGGCTCGATACCAGCCTTCTCCAGTTCCGCATTCATCTGCGGACCGGCGCCGTGCACCAGGATCGGGAAGAGCCCCGCCTCCTTGAGGAAAATGAGCGAGTTCACGAGCGTGTCGAGCTCGTTCTCGATCACTTCGCCGCCGATCTTGATCACGGTCGTGCGCGTGACGCCCGGGGTGCCGTACACCTTGATGTACTCCTGGATGTGGCTCTCTGAGGACACGATCTGCATCAAGCGCGTGGTCACGTCCTTGGTGGACGCGGGCTTCTGCACCGACGCGGTGGTAAAGCCGCGGCGGCCCATGCGAGACATAGGCTCAACGAGCGCCGCATTCACGGTCGCTGCGGTGGCGCGGGAGCACGCCGCTGCCGCCGAAGCAGAGAGCTGCGCTCGAAGCGCCTTGTGCACAGGGAGTCGGAGCACGCGCTGCAGCATGTTGCTAAGGGATTCAGAGGGGTCGGCGGGCGAGCGCGCGCTTGCTTCTCTTCCGCAGACGCCAGATGCAGTTGTGCTTGGCGCCAGGAGATCCGCAAAGCCGAACTCTGTGCGCGAGTGTGTCACACCACACCACAGCGCCGAGAGTGAATGCGAACCTCTGAAAACGTATATTACGAAAGTTCGCGTGTTGTACGACTGCTGAGTCAGCTGCGAACTTACTCGTACTGTATGTTGAAGTGTTTGCGCATTGGTTTTCTGTAAAATACAAACATTTTTGGTATTATACATAAATTATACCGTTTCTCACAACGAATGTACTAAACTTACCGCATAGACAGGCCAAATCTCCCTCTCCCAAAAGGGGATTCTATACTATTCCGATATAAAAGTGCTTCTCCAATATAAACCTCTATAAATTGGTACGTATTCGTAAAGGGTTTATGTTAGGGAACCCCTTTTCTATCGGATTAGCACAAAATCTCCTTTCAACGTAAAGTTAACTTACCTGAAATCAACTCTCTATAACGAATACGGTCCGATGATCCACTCAAAGTGCCTGTATATAAAAAAGGTGCGCACGTTTTCCTCGTAATACTCGTAAATAGAGGCTGGCCAGCGCCAAAGTTTACTGTAGTTTACGACAGGTGTCTCGCATCGTCCAACAGCAAGAAAAACTCGCGTTCGCGGTGGACCAATCCGTCTAAGTGCGAGGTTTCTGTCCTCCAGGTGTCAACTGCGCACTTTGTCCTGTCCACCTTGGAAATCAAGCGCTCCACATCCACCTTGATACAATTTAATAGGTGACGTTGTCGCTGGTTGTGTGCGCGTGGGAAAATGCTCGTGCTACTGCTGATCAAGAGAGAGAGAGAGACAGCGCGCCATGCGGGGAGGGTGGGATGCGTCACCAGGCTTCAGTCCAGCCGTTGTGATGCAAAAGCGCTGGCGGCGGTCATCCTATCGAGCCACCGCTCCCATCCGCGGCCGCGCCTCCGGGTTTTTCTCACGTCCGCGCCAAAACGACTGGCCACCACGGCATGTGCGCGTGCAACAGCCAGTCTGATTTAGCAGTGTCCGCCTGCGTGCCGGTCCAGGATAAATTTCTTCTGGCGGCGGCGCATGAGCGCTGTGGCCAGGCGCAGAGGTCCTTCGGATTGCACTGAAGGGGTCATCTTGGGTGCAGTGAGTGACGCATGATTCTGGATATGCCTTGTGAGCTTTTCAAAGTATCCATCAGACCCAAGCACCAAGCTCTTGTACTCAATGATGGCTGCGCTGCCGTCATATGTGAGCGGACACCACCAGTTGATTTGGCATGTTTTACAGTTTCGAACTGGTAGTGAACACCAGCCAAACTACTCAACTCAACCATTCACCTCAGCGCTCTTTGTTTATCTGCGTTGTCCGAGCAAATCCCGGGCCTCGCTATGTGAAAATTACAGCGCGGTGGCAAGAGAAGAGCCGCTCTCCAGGTCACCCAACGCCTTCGACAATCATCTTGAAACTGCGGAGAGCTTAAACGTGACGTTCGGTTAGGATGGTGTTTTCGGCAGTTTTGCTTGTGCAACACTTGCTGCCGTTAACAGTCGCAAGAACGCTTCGCACTTGTACTTCCATGTATCGACACGTCGCTGCCGTTGCTCTATCAGTAGCACGCTTGCATTCGCATGACTGCCAGTCTGTGCCCATTTGGCTTTTACCACCAGACAAATAAAAAATCTTCACTTTTCAAACTTCAGGATTCGCTTTTCGGCTGAATCCACCACAAGAAAAATAAAGTGCGCACGCATTTAGCCCATCCCCTTTTGTTCATCTTTCACGCTCTCCAGACAAAGTCCTGTTTATGCATGCGAAGCTCCCCCACAAAAAATATCCCGCATATGGAAATTTGTAGGAGACGCAGAGGCCACTATTCAAAGCGCGCGAGCTCGACCTGTGAAACCTTATATCGATATCTTCCAGGGTTTCCTCTTTTTCAAGCGGAGCCGCTCGAAGCAATGCTTGGGCAATGGCGCACGTGCGGAAACCCTGCCTGTTGCAAGAGTCCAAAGGGCTGAGCGCCATTTCCGCGCGGAAAGAATTCACTTTGGAACTGGCAGCGCCGAGCACAACAAGCTCCACCCTCTCTCTCCCAGACAGGCGGCCACACACAGAAGAGCGAGACGATGCTCCGATTGCAGCGCTCGGTCAACAAGCGCGTGCCGCTCTACAAGGCGAGCGGCAGCAAGCTGCTCGTGTCGGCGCGCACCAAGGTGGACCGCCGCAACGCGCCCAAGTTCACAACGCCCGCCGTGCTCGAGTTCGAGGACGGCTCGCGCTTCCACGGCTACTCGTTCGGCGCCAACAAATCCACGTCCGGCGAGGTGGTGTTCACCACCGGCATGGTCGGCTACCCGGAGGCGCTCACGGACCCGTCGTTCAAAGGCCAGATCCTCAACATGACATTCCCGATGATCGGTAACTACGGTGTGCCGTGCACCAAGACGCTGGACGAGTTCGGGCTCAACAAGTTCATCGAGTCGGACCGCATCCACGCCGCCGGTATGATCGTGCAGGACTACTCGAACCACCACAGCCACTGGAACGCTGCGTCGTCGCTCTCGCAGTGGCTTGAACGCGAGGGCATTCCTGGTATTGCGGGTCTCGACACCCGTGCGATCACCAAGAAGATCCGCGCGAAGGGTGCCATGTCCGGACGTATCATCATCGAAGGCAGCGACACCCCTGCGTTCATCGACCCGAACGCCACGAACCTCGCGGCGCAGGTGTCGACGAAGGAAGTGCGCATTTTCGGCAAGGGCAACCCGCTCAAGATCCTGGCGATCGACTGTGGTATCAAGTACAACATCATCCGCTCGCTGGTTACCCGCGGCGCAGAGGTGAAGCTCGTGCCGTGGAACCACGACATCTCGAAGGAGATCGGCTGGTACGATGGTCTCTTCATCAGTAACGGTCCAGGCGACCCGGCGATCATGGAGGAGACCACGAAGCAGCTGCAGCGTGCTCTGGAGATGCAGGGCGACAACGTCAAGCCGATCTTCGGTATCTGTTTGGGCAACCAGCTGCTCGGCCGTGCGGCCGGCGCCAACACGTACAAGCTGCCGTTCGGCAACCGTGGCCAGAACCAGCCGGTGAACAACCTGAAGACTGGGCAGAGCTACATCACGGCGCAGAACCACGGCTACGCGCTGGACGGCAAGACGTTGCCGAGCGAGTGGGAAGAGCTCTTCGTGAACAGCAACGACGGCACGAACGAAGGTATCATCCACAAGAGCAAGCCGTTCTTCACGGCGCAGTTCCACCCGGAGCACAAGGGCGGTCCAACGGACACGGAGTTCCTCTTCGACATCTTCTTGGACGCGGTGCGCGCCAAGGAGAAGGGACCGATCACGAGCCTTGTGCAGCGTCCAGTGATCGACCGCCCACAGGTCAAGAAGGTGCTGGTGCTTGGCTCAGGCGGTCTGTCGATCGGCCAGGCCGGTGAGTTCGACTACTCGGGCTCGCAGGCCATCAAGGCGCTGAAGGAAGAGAACATCGAGACGATCTTGATCAACCCGAACATTGCGTCTGTGCAGACGAACATCGACCGATCGAGCGAGGCGCAGGCGAGTAACGTGTACTACTTGCCGGTGAACCCTGACTTTGTCGAGATGGTGATCAAGCGCGAACGCCCAGACGGCATCTTGATCTCCATGGGTGGCCAGACCGCGCTCAACTGTGGTGTGGAGCTCCACAAGCGCGGCGTGCTTGAGAAGTACGGCGTGCAGGTGCTCGGTACCCAAATCGACGTGATCAATGCGACCGAGGACCGTGACCTGTTCAACCTGAAGCTCAAGGAGATCGACGAGAAGGTGGCCAAGAGTTTCGCGGTCAACACGATCGAAGACGCGGTCAAGTCAGCGTACGACATTGGCTTCCCAGTGATGATCCGTTCAGCGTTCGCGCTTGGTGGTCTCGGATCTGGTATCTGCGAGGACGAGGAGGAGCTCCGTTCGATGGCCAAGAAGGCTTTCGCCGGCAGTCCGCAGATCCTGGTCGAGCGCTCGATGAAGGGCTGGAAGGAAGTCGAGTACGAGGTCGTACGTGACGCGGCGAACAATTGCTTGACCGTGTGCAACATGGAGAACTTTGACCCATTGGGCATCCACACGGGTGACTCGATTGTCATCGCGCCGTCGCAGACGCTCTCGAACAGCGAGTACCACATGCTCCGCGAGACCGCGCTGAAGGTCGTGCGTCACTTAGGCATTGTCGGCGAGTGCAACATCCAGTACGCGCTGAACCCGGAGTCGGAGGAGTACTGCATCATCGAAGTGAACGCGCGTCTGTCGCGATCCAGTGCGCTTGCGTCCAAGGCGACCGGCTACCCGCTGGCGTTCGTTGCGGCCAAGCTCGCGCTCGGCATCAACCTGCCGGAGCTCAAGAACTCGGTGACGAAGAGCACGACCGCGTGCTTCGAGCCATCGCTCGACTACTGCGTTGCGAAGATTCCTCGTTGGGACTTGGCCAAGTTCGAGCACGTGAGCACGGAGATTGGCTCTTCGATGAAGAGTGTCGGCGAAGTGATGTCGATTGCGCGCAACTTTGAAGAGGCGATCCAGAAGGCGCTGCGAATGGTGGAGCCATCGATCGAAGGCTTCGAGCCACGCTACCAGCAGCTCAACAAGGAAGAGCTCATCAAGGCGCTCGGCCGCCCAACCGACCGCCGTATCTACCAGATCGCGACGGCGTTGCGCGAAGGCATCCTGACGATCGACGAAGTGCACGAGATCACCAAGATCGACACGTGGTTCCTCAGCCGTCTCCAGGGTATCGTGGATTGCGACGTGAACCTCTCGGGCAAGTCGGTTGACGCGATCAGCCGCGAGGAGCTCCTCGAGGCGAAGAAGCTCGGTTTCTCGGACCGTCAGCTGGCTCGCATGCTCGGCTGCTCGGACGACGTTGTGCGCGCGAAGCGAAAGAGCGTGGGTGTGGAGCCGAGCGTGAAGCAGATCGACACGCTCGCTGCTGAGTACCCAGCGCAGACCAACTACCTGTACATGACGTACAACGGTGACGAGCATGACATCGATGCGCAGGACCCGAACCAGGGCGTGATGGTGCTCGGCAGTGGTGCGTACCGTATCGGTAGCTCGGTGGAGTTCGACTGGTGCGCCGTGAGCTGCATCCGTACGCTGCGCAAGCTCGGCCACCGTGCCGTGATGGTCAACTACAACCCGGAGACGGTCAGTACCGACTACGACGAGTGCGACCAGCTCTACTTTGAGGAGCTCTCGAAGGAGCGTGTGATGGACGTGTACGACCGCGAGTCTCCTCGTGGTGTCGTTGTGTCTGTCGGTGGCCAGATCCCGAACAACTTGGCGCTGCCACTGCACAAGGCCGGCGTAAAGATCCTCGGTACCCACCCACTGATGATCGACAGCGCGGAGGACCGTTTCAAGTTCTCCAAGCTGATGGACGAGGCCGGCGTGCGTCAGCCAGAGTGGAAGGAGCTGACGAGCATGACCGCGGCGCGTGAGTTCGCTTCACGTGTGGGCTACCCATGCCTCGTGCGTCCGTCGTACGTGCTCAGTGGCGCGGCGATGAACGTCGTGTATAACGGCGACGACCTCGAGCGTGTGCTCGGCGAAGCCGTGGACGTGTCCCCAGAGCACCCAGTCGTGATCACCAAGTTCGTCGAAGGCGCCAAGGAGCTCGAGCTGGACGCTGTTGCCAAGGACGGTGTCGTGATCGCGGCTGCGATCTCGGAGCACGTGGAGAACGCCGGTGTGCACAGTGGCGACGCGACGCTGATCCTGCCGCCAGTGGAGGCCAGCGCGTTCTACCAGAACCAGATCCGCAAGTGCGCGGAGAAGGTCGCCAAGGCGCTCAACATCTCGGGTCCATTCAACGCGCAGTTCCTTGCCAAGGGTGCGGATGTGAGCATCATTGAGTGCAACTTGCGCGCGTCGCGCTCGTTCCCGTTCGTGTCCAAGACCACGGGCGCGGACTTCATCCGCGCGGCGACTAAGGTGATGGTTGGCGAGTCCACGGAGGGCGACAACCTGCCGGAGCTCTACGGCCCACAGCGCCCACAGGACTTTGTCGGCATCAAGTCGCCGATGTTCTCGTACACGCGTTTGGGCGGTGCGGACCCGCTGCTCGGTGTCGAGATGGCGTCGACCGGCGAGGTGGCGTGCTTCGGCAAGAACCACCATGAGGCGTTCCTCAAGGCGTTGATCTCATCGAACTTCAAGCTCCCGGAGAAGAACATCCTGCTGTCCATGCAGGACAACTTCACGGAGGACTTTGTGCACGCGGCGTACAAGATGCACGAGCTCGGCTACAACCTGTACACGACCGACAAGACGCACAACTTCCTCAAGAAGTACGACATCCCGTCGACGAAGCTCGACTTCCCGCTGGACGAGGACAGCGAGACGAACGTGCTCAAGTACATCAAGGACGGCAAGATCGACCTGGTGGTGAACCTGCCGAACAGCGAGAGCAAGCAGATCAAGAACAACTACCTGATCCGCCGAACAGCCGTAGACTTTTCCATCCCGCTGCTCACGAACATCAGTCTGGTCAAGCTCTTTGTCGAGTCCATGGCGATCCACAAGGAGAAGCCGATGCTCGGCCTCGACGCCGACAGCCTCTATGATTATTACCAGCGCGAGCCAGTGGAAGAAGCCTGGACCAACGAGCATGAGTTCCACTAAGCAACGGCGCTGCGTCAGTCAAGTGACGTGATGGATTGATTGGCATCTTCCCTGCGTCTTCCCAGTCGTAGCAGTAGGCAGCAAGTAGGACAGACAGACTTGGGGGTAAGATATAGGATTTGCCATGTCAACACACATACACTAGTAACAACAACGAATATACACGGACCAACAGCATTCATCAACTCTATTGCTCACTTGCATTGTCATTGTTGCTGTTGCACAGCTCCTCCATGTGCGCCGTCTTGATCCACTCATCGATGCCATGCGCGTACAGCGTGCGCAAGTACGTGTGCTTTGCCTTGGCGCTCATGTCCACGAGCGCGCGCTCCTCCAGCGTCAGCTTGGCGCTGTTCTTCCGTCCGTCTGTCTGCGCAGTCGTCAGCTGCATGTACGCGTCGGCGAACGCGCCCGCCTGCTCGCTTTCGAGCAGCAGCTTGTCCTGGAAGTGCCGCCAGCGCGTGAACGCGGCGATCACGTACGCGTCTGCGACGTCAAACGCTGCCTCGGAGAAGGTCCCATTGCGCGTCTTCTCAAAGATGCTGCTGCTGTTAAACAGTGCTTTGGGTGGTGTTGTCGTAGCAGTCTCTTCATCATGGACAAATAGTTGCGGCTCCTGCTGCTGCACGAACGCCATGACCTGTTCCTTGATGTCCGAGTCGCCCTTGGTGCCTGCTTTCTTCTTGCTCGCCGTGATCCCGAGGAACGCGCGCGCGGCGCTCGGGTGCGTGTGGATGGGTGTCACGCAGCCACCAAACCGCTGCCAGCAAGTGTACGAGACGATGCCGTTGAGCTGCGCGAGCTGGAAGATGCCCTTGTTGTGGAAGCGGCCGAAGCGGTACATGCGCATAAAGTCCTCAATGCCCACGTGCCACGCGAGCTCCGCGGCTCCACTGTGACCAGGTGACGTCTCCATGACGGCGCGGCTGT
>JAASFU010001184.1:0-10145 GCA_023333955.1 Globisporangium paroecandrum | reverse complement strand
TGGGTCAGTTTGGTTATCTGGACGGCATTGTAACAAGGTAATAATTGTCCCGACCATCTCAACAACAGAGTTGTTTGAAACCTTCATCATTTGGGATAAGAACTTCTTGGAAGAATTTATCCCACACCTGCTCTTCCACTGCGCGCCACATGCTCCACCATCTACTCCCAAAATGGCCCACACGAAGCATTGTTGCATTTGTACAAAAAAGAGACATAAACTGACAACAATACAAAAGCACCATCCCATCACAGCAAGGGCGACACTGCCTTCAGAAGCAAAGGTGGACTCTCACGAGAGAGCAATGAAGCTTGATCCGAGTTTGATTGCAAGCCCTCGGTATAATACTAGCACGTGAATGCCAGTCTCAGATCTACGAACTTTGGCCTACGGCGTTCGTCTATGGTAGTGTTTTTATCGCTGTTATCTTTCTTTCTATGTACCTTCAGTCCGCATCTTCCCCATCTACTTCTCTTTCTCCAAAAGCTGGATGTGGTACTCTTCGAGCTGCTCCGTCAGCACAGGACCTGGCGCATTCGTCATGAGCTCGTTGCCCGTCGACGACTTTGGAAACGCGATCACGTCGCGCAGGCTCGGCGCGCCGCAGAGAATCGCCACCAGACGGTCGAGTCCCAATGCGATGCCTCCGTGCGGAGGAGCACCGTGGCTCAGCGCCTGCAGCAAGTGCTCAAAGCTCTGGCGCTGCAGCGGCGGTAGCTCCAGCACGTCTTCGAAGACCGCCTGCTGCAGCTTCGCCTGATGGATTCGGATCGAGCCACCGCCGAGTTCCCAGCCGTTGCAGACAATGTCGTAGTGCTGCGCCGTCAGGTTCAGCAGTCTCTCGACCGTCGCTGGGTCCGCCAAGAGACCCTTCTTGTTCTCGCCGCCTTCCTCGAGCTCCTTCAGGATCTCCTTCAGGATCTTGGCGTCTTCACTAGCTGGCGCCGTGAACGGGTGGTGCGTAGCCGAAAGCACTGCCTTGCCGTCAGCGTTCCCGTTTTCATCATCTTCGCTGCGCTCGAACATTGGGAAGTTGATGACCCAGAGGTGGTGGAAGTTCGCCGGGTCGAGCTCTTTCTGGAACATGCCTTTCGCGTACAAAAGCTGCGAGCAGTGCGTGCGCATGCGACCGAGCAATGCGGTCACAGCGCTGTACTCGCCCGTAGCGAACAGCAGCACGTCGCCTTCTTCCGCGTCCAGGCGGCCATTGAGCTGCTCAATCTCAGCTTCCGTGAGCTTCTTCGCGAAAGACGATTTCCACTGCTTGTCACCTTCCACTTTGGTGACAAACACGCCGTTCTTGGATAAGCGCTTGGCGGCTTTCTCCAGTTCGTCAATGTCCTTGCGCGAAAAGCCCTGGGAAGCCAGCCCCTTGGCGTTGATCGCCCGGACGACGCCTCTCGTGCTCGGGGTCTTCTTGCTCTGGTCGCTCAGCGCTAACTGGAACGGTTGGAAAGCCGCGTCTTGCAGCAAGTCGCTCACGTCCTGCAGCTCAAGACCGTAGCGCGTGTCAGGCTTGTCGACGCCGAAGCGGTGCATCGCTTCCGCAAAGCCCATTCGCGTAAATGGCTTATCCGGCAGCTCCTTGCCAGCCGATTTCCAGATCTGCTTCACGAGACGCTCAATGACGTCCATCACGTCGTCTTGCTGCACGAACGACATCTCGAGATCAATCTGCGTAAACTCTGGCTGGCGGTCCGCACGTCCGCCTTCGTCACGGTAGCAGCGCGCCAACTGGAAGTAGCGGTCCAGTCCGCCGACCATCAGTAGCTGCTTGTACTGCTGCGGACTCTGCGTGAGCGCGTAGAACTGGCCCTTGGTTCGCGTCGGCACCAGGAACTCGCGAGCACCTTCCGGGGTGCTCTTGAACAGCGTCGGGGTCTCGATTTCCAGGAAACCCTCCGCACACAAAAAGTTGCGCGTCGCCAGCGAGATCTGCGAGCGCAGCAGCAGGTTCTGCTGCAGAATCGGGCGACGCAGGTCCAAGTATCGGTGACGCAGGCGCGTCTCCTCACTCGCGACTTCAGAGCCAGTGGCGACCTGCAGCGGTAGCGTCGCGCACGAGTTGAGTTCAGCGATGTCTTCGACCAGCACTTCCACAGCGCCAGTCGCCATGCTCTCGTTGCGCATGTTCTCAGGACGCGAGCGCACAATCCCTTCCACTTGGATCACAGACTCAGGACGGATCTTGCTAACCACGTCGTCTACATAGTGCATAAGCGGGCATTTGCAGATCAGTCAGTCAAGTCATTCTCATCACGAATGAATGAATGGCACAGGTAGAAAAACACACCAGCCGACTCGAGCAAGCTCTTCTCGAGCACAAGCTGCGTGGTGCCATGGCGGTCGCGCAGCGAGATGAACGAGATCGGTCCGAACGGGCGGATCGCGTCTACCCAGCCGCTGAGCGTCACGCGCTGGCCGTCGTGCGTGTCTTCGCGCAGGTCGCCGCACGTGTGCGTGCGGAACGAGGAGCTCACGGAGCGGCTCCAGCGCACATGCGGGAGCACTTGCAGGCGCTGCAATCTGCAACAAAGATGTACACGGCTCTTTAGTATGCAGACTAGGAGCTCTATCCAGGCACAGGTGGTCAAGAACGAACCTGCGGAGCATCATTGAGCGCGCGTGTGTGCGTGTGTGTGCTTGCGGATCTGCGTGAATGGGAATGTCTTCTTGCGGTCACGAATCGCTCAAGCACATTTGGTACTTGGAAGAGCGCTTGTCAATCAAACTGTTTTGATAGGTGAGAGTACTCAAATTCGATATGTATAGCTCGAATTGTAGTAAAGATTATAAATTGTATCCCAGGAATGCATTGTTTTTGTAAAAGAATGAAATTGAAGCGCATTATTTTGGTGAATGCTCTTTCTGCCTTTATACCGGTACTTAGTCAGTACTGTAAAACACTTGTTGTATACGACAGCAATGTTGCATTGACTACAATACCTGCATAAATTTGTGCTCCACCCTCGATAAATTATAATTTTATTTGTGCACACTTTTTGCAGCAGAAATGTTGATGTGTTGACAGTCCGAGCGGTTACGGGCTTATTGAGGGTGCTTCGGCGAGCAGGGTTGTCGCGGGTTCAAACCCCGTTAATGCTCCGCGCATCCAATGGTAAGTTAAATATCTTTCAGTTCTGCTTGTCAGCTTGTGTGAAGAACCAAATCTAACATGTATCTTTCGGCCATTTATACCGAGCGCTCCAAAATGCCATCAACAACGTCGCTGTCAACAGAAATAGTGCCAATATCACGGCCGAGAAGCTGTGTCGCTTCGAGACGAGCTGCGAGGGTGTTGAAACACACCTGATCACACTCAGACACCTCATGCTCAGTTAGAATGGGAGAGAAATCTCTACTAATTGTCGTCGAAGAGAGCTCTCACCATGCGTCAGCAAGCCATTCTACCACGTCGCCGCGCGTGGGTGGGACGACCTTGAACGCGCCACTGTCATTGTTGTGGCTGTCAACCTACTGGTGAAGCATTCCAGCCCACCGAACACGCAGCCTTTGCTTGAGAGGGGCGTCTCGCGACACATCAGCAGGTTGGTAAACGCTAGTGTAACCAGGAGGCACTCGCATGAGCGCCACGCCTAGCTCTTCAGCGCACTGTCGCACTCGGTCCGACCAGTGTGCGGAAAAGTTGTCCCACAGCAGGGAGATGGGGGACAACTAACGCCCGCGCCGGTCGCCGAAGTGGTACTCGAGAAAGCGCACAGACATCTCGGTGTTCCACCACGCCGTCGCGTTGCCGAAGATCTGCACGCCGAACGCCGACTGCAGGTCGCGCACCTTGACCCACAGCCGCTTGCCGAAGCCGTGTCGCCTCGCGTTGTTCTCTGTGGCTGTCTTCTTCTTCACAGGGGGCGTGGTCTTCAGAACGAGGAACGGCTCGAACTTGTTGCCAAAGGAGTCGCCAAGCAGCATACACGTGACTCGCTCCTTCGCCTTGCCGCCAGTCCGAATCCACACGATCTGGGCTCCCTTGGTCGTTATCGTCTTGGTCGGAATGTGCTCGAAAAAGACCGGCGTTTGGTCGGTGTTGTACACTACGTCGACGCCGAGTTCAGCCATGCGCCGCTGGAGCTCGGAGGAGAACGCAGCTGCCTTTGCGTTGGCGTCAGCAGGCGAGATTTGTCCTTGGTGAGTTCTTGTGCGGAAGGCGAGCTTGTTCCGACGGAGAAACGCTTGCCGCCACACTCATGAAGCGGTAAACGCTGCAGTAGAGACGCCAAGCTCGCTGGCAACCTGTAGTGCCTTGCGTTTCAGCACCAGAGCCGAGACAGGAGCTCCTTCTGCGCGATATCCGTTGATCCACTTGAGCAGATCCAGCTCGGCGTCTCGCGGCAGCGTCGTGGCCGTGCCGACTTCTCGCGAGCGGGGCAGCTTGCTTGTCACCTGAGTCGCGCAGAGGTGCTCGAGCTTCTCTCTGCTCTTCGCCCACAGGTACACGCTCTTGCCCTTCGTGCCCTTCGCTGCGCCGACAACGCCTGGGTAGAACCTCTCGAGCGTCGCGAGCATGCCGTGCGCGTCGAAGTGGTCGACCACCGCGAGCCGAAAGCTGTGTGTTGGCACATTCCTCACGTACTGTCGTGACTTTCTCCCTGCATCTTCTGTGGTTTTGTGTCGACCACGTGGCATGATGTTGAATGAGAAGCAGCAACGAGTGCATCATACGAAGCAATTCTCATCCACCAATTCGAGAGATTGGCTACGAGCAACCGCATGGTGTGTCCGCATGGTGTCGGAAAGAACAAATAGATTTTGGTGTTTTATCGAAGCGTTCTGATTGGCGAATTCAAATTGTCGGAGGTAACAAAACGTCGGATACAACAAGTGATTTGCAATATCTATTACAGCTCATTGTGCTCCAATATTCCCCATTTGTACCCATTTGTACCACTTTGGTACCACTTCGCGATGACTGGAAATGGACTCATTCGCATTTTGACACCAAGGACAAGCAACCAGCGAGCGAGTGAAGATGGTGGCGTCCGGTTCCTTCCTCTCCGTGTCCGGCGACGTCGTGGTGCTCGTGCGCGACAAGACGCTCTTCGTGCTCGCGGCGGGCATTGTGTCTTCGCCCTCTTTTGCGAAGAAAGCGATCGAGTTCGAGCTCCTGCAGGAGCAGGAAGTGAAGGACGCGGTGTTCAAAGCCGAGGACGCGGACGACGAAAACCCCAACAACCAGCAGCACGCCGTGACGGTCAACTGCATCACGGGCGTCGAGTTCTTCCAGCCGGGCGGCCAGATCTACGCGTTGCTCGTGCTCGTTGACGAGCGCAAACTCGTGCACTACGAAGTGGACTTTACCGCGGGGAAGGTTGAGTACCGATCGCTTAGGTATGTTAGCTGACTGACTGACTGGATGAGCAGTTACCTTTTCGGTATGCGCTGTGTGTTTAGGTTCTAACTTTCAATGACGTATATGTACGTGTGAGTATGCAGGTCGCTGGCCCGTAATGCGGTGTGCACGGGTGTGGCGCACTTGGAGAAAGACGGCGAGCGCAAGTATGTGGTGATCGCCGGCGTGAAGACCGGCGAAGCCGTCGCGATGCCGTTCCCGGACATCAACCGCGACGTCAAGACGCTGCTCGGCCATACGACGTCGATGATCGTGCACTTGACCGTGAACAAGAACTCGACGCTGTTGCTCACAGGCGACCGCGACGAGAAGATCCGCGTCTCGGGCTTCCCGCGCACGTCGCTCATCCAGAGCTACTGCCTGGGCCACAGCGAGAGTCTCACTAAGGTGGCGACCAGCTCGCTCACGCCGGACCTCGCGGTCTCGACGTCGCTGGACAACACGATCAAGCTCTGGAGCATGTTGACGGGCGCGCTCTTTGACTCGGAGGAGCTGCTCCCGGAAGAACTCGCGAACTCCAAGGCGCTACTCACTACGTCGCTTGCGGTCTCGGCGCAGTCGAACCTCGTGGCGGTCGTGCTCAACAACCAGTCGGTGCGTCTCTTCGCGATCGTTGCGACCGAGGGTGAGTCCCCACGTCTCGAGAAGCTCGAACTCACCGCTGAAGCCCAGAAGCAGCTGAACGGGAGCGAGCCGGCGGAAGTGGAGTTCACCAGCGACGGCACGCTGGTCGTGTCGTACAAGAGTGCGCCGTTCGTGGGCTTCTACAATGTCAACAAGGGCGAGTCCAAGAACGTGGTGGTCGCTGTCGCGGCGCAGCTTGTGGACGACGAAGTGCTGGCGCAGCTGCGCTCCAAGTTTGCCTCGATCGGTACAAATTTGATTGACAAAGTACCATTACACTGGATGTCAATTATAATCTCGCCACTAACCCTCTCTCTCTTCTCTTCTCTTGTTCTTTGTGTATTAGAAATCGCGGTGGTGGAGCAAGTCGTCGACGAGTTTGAAGACGGACTCAAGAAGAAGAAGATCCGAACCGAGTTCGACTGGAAAACCAAGCTTGCGACGATCGGAAACAAATAATTAGCCAGACAGACATTCTTCGAGTTTTCAGGCACGGCTCTCTCTTTACCAGTTTAGATACACGTACATACCACCCAAATCTTTAGTTCTTTCTCTTCTTTTCTTCTTCGCTTTGCTATCGCAGCTGAGCGTCGCAGTACTCGGTCGAGATCTCGCTGAGCACCCGCTCCAGCTGGCTGCGCAGACTCTCCAGATCTCTCTCACTGAGCATAGCCTGCTGCTTTACAGCACTGCCAGCTGTCTGTATACTGTCAGTTTGCCTGGTCCCTGAGTGCGCGGGCTGGAGAAAGAGCTTCTGCGGGTCGAAGAGCTCCCTCGAGCTCACTTCCTGCGTGATGCGCTCCATTTTCAGCTCCATCTGCTGCAGCTGCGACCGCGATTTCTGTTTCTCTTGCTTCCAGCTGTGCCACTCGAGCTCGAAGTTCTTGGCGATTTGCTGGTACGCAGCTAGATGTTCGTGGAAAATCGCTTGGACCTGTTGCACTTGGTCGTAGAGCGTGGGGAATTTTGCTGCAAGTTGGTTTCCCGTTGTTGCTGGTGGTTCATTAGCGTCTCCTTCCTCGATTCCTCTTTCACTCACTGAAGGATAGGTCGCCACGAGGCTGTTCACCCACTTGTAAAAGAGCTTCTCGTCTTCGACCATCTTGACTCTGTCCAAACCCCAAAGAGCGCCACGAAGCCACGCTCTAGTATCAGTACAACCGCTCATTAAAAGAGGCGACCGGCCTATCTCTAAACATCGCTCGTACTGTACCTCTGTGCAAGCAGTCGAAGGTGGAACTCTAGCACTGATTTCGGCTTTGCCAGCAGCTGGATCACGAACGCGGGTATCATTTCGTCCCGTTGGTCGTCTGCTTTGTTCTGGACGCTCTCGAGTCGTAGCAAAAGCCTCTGATGGTACCGCAAGTACGACGTGAGCTCGTTCATGTGGCTCTGGAGTCGACCGAATGCCGCATGAATCTGGTGGATGCGTGACTCGAACTCCAATGCAGGCTCTTGAGAAGGTGCAGGAGTAACTTTGTTGCGCAAAGTGGTTGCAACGACAGTTTTCAACGTCTGGTGGAGCTGCGTCTCTGATAACATCACGTCCTAATCGACACGCAGTTGCATGGAGAAATGAGCTTATGAGCACACAATTCACCCGGCAATTTGCAGGAAATTCGTACTTGGTACTTACGTTTGGGTAGGGTGGAAGCATCATTTGCTCGGCGCTTCCGACGCATTTCTAGTAGTTTCAATGGCATACAAACAGTAGCATATACGGTTTCTGCATTTCTCAAACAAGCATATTGAGGGTGCACGTTACCTCGAGAATGGGGTTTCGCAGTTGCTCAAAGAACCTGGAGAATGCGAGCAGCCACGCGATCGCAAGGAGCAGATCTTGGCTTTTGGGCAGTGTGCTTTGGCTGTTGTGTCTGCTGGTGATGCTATCGCTGTGGCCGTAAAATGAGCTGCACACGAAGCCCCAGTTGTACAGATAGTAGTGCACCAGCTCCATTCGAATTTCTACAGACAAGACACATACATACACGATCCATATCGTATAGTCAATCTCGTTGCAGTTTGATAAAGTACAGCGACAAGGTTGGTACTACAGCGCGACTAGGCGAATGCGCAACCTACTACTGACGCTGTGATTCGGGGTCCACCAGCGTCGCTTCGAGCTCTTGCGGGGCGTTCATGCGGCGCATTTCGTCGCCGTCGGCCTTAAAATCTGCTAATACAACGAGCACGAGGTCGTACAGTAATTTCCAGAGCTCCAGGTACTCCCTCTGATCCTCACAACACACACACAAAGTACGAGCGACGTGAGCAACTTTGCAATAAAGGCAGCAAAAACAGCATACACACTCACGCAATACCTCGTTAACGGTGTTCTTCCTGGCCTTGCGCAGGTGGTCCATGGTGATGTACGTGACGCCAATGGCGTCCAGTCCCGCGAGGATCAGGTATCCGAACTGCGGGGCGGACGTGCGACTGCTGCTGCTGCTTGTGGTCTTGCTTGGAGTGTCCGCGCTCTGGCTGGCGATGGTGTCAGTGGCAGATGCAGCAGAGTGAACAGCGCCAGTGGATGGTGCATGCTTCGCTGCTGCTGTCTTCTTCGTCGAGGCGCTTCGAGCCGCGGTCGGCGCGCCAGCAACACGCGCAGCCCGCATATGTGGCAGCTGAAAATCAAAATGCCAAGCGCAAAGGTGAGTTTTGCTTTTCAACCTTTAATAATGACAATGCATAACATAAAGGTCTATTTTCGCTTCCCATATTTACGCTGGGAATACATTTAGACAATACGTTTATAATTATCGTTCGATATCGAGGTATATAATCAAGGTTTGTAGCAAGTGAACAGGCAGACAGAACCAGGAGCCACAGCATCAATTGCTATTGAACCGCCATCGGCACATTACGCTCACTCGCTATCGCCTCGATGCGGAGCCTCCTGCAAAACCTACGCATTCTATTCTACTCGCCTCTCGGGCACCACAGCCCACCACCATGAGCGTGCGTCACTCGTCACTGGCAATTTAGCCGGCGCCGCGCTGCTTCTCGCGCTTGACAGTCTTCTTCTTGGCCTTCTCCTTCCGCAGGCGGTCCTTCTCCAGTAGCTCCTTCTCGCGCGTTACCTTCTTCTCGTGCTCCTTCTTCATCTTCTCGCGCATCGCGTTCTGCGCCTGCTGCACGCGCGCCTTGTTCGTGTTCTGGCCCGTCGAGTCCAGGTTCGCCGACTCTTTCTCCTACAGCATTGAGCGTAACAATATTCGAGTTGGGATCAGCTAACTAGAGCGGCGTGCCAATGAAGCCAGTAAGCAGGTTGGATGCACGTACCTTGTCGTTGGTCTTGATTAGGTTGCCTTCCTCGTCAAACTCCGAGATCACGCTGAAGCCGTACTCGCTGATGAGCTTCTCGCGCTGCGCCAGCTCCTCACGCGACCTACCGCACCATATACGAATGCAAAAACACACGATTCTCCGATCAGTTTCTCGTTCATCTCCCTATAAGCCATATCGCCAATCACAATCGCATGTACATTTGGCAGCCACCACCACTTACATCTTCTGTCTCGCGTTCGCCTTCTCTTTCTCCTTCTCCTTAGCCTCTTCCGCCGCCTTTTTCTCCTGTTCGCGTAGCTTCATGTCACGCAGCTGAATCTCCGCGCGCTTAAGCTCTTCCTCCTCGTCCTGCTGCTGTTTCTCCTGCTTCAGGATGCGCTCGACGTCCGCGATCATCGGCGCCAGTTGGAGCTCTTGCGCGATGACGTCGTCGCTCGCGAGCCCGTCCGCGGCGCCCGTGAAGATGTCGATCACGCTCTCGACGCGCTCCTCGATCTCCATGTCCTCGTCCTCGAAGATGCCGCGGCCGTACTCCACGTACACGTCCGCGTCGAGCCCAAGGCGCTCCACCTTGGCGCGCACCCACGCCTCCATCTCGCTCACTCTTTTCAATTGGGAATGTATTGTGTGTGTGGTGCCAACGAAATGCGAGCCAAATCTAAAAAATCAACAAATATGGAATTTTTACTTGCGAATCTTAAATATCATAAAAATGTATGTGAAAATACACTCCTGGACAAGAAAAATCGCACACCGGTCTTTTAGCGATAACTTTTGATGTATTGCGTATTTCGCGGTGCTATTTAGATATGATCAGCCAATCAGGACGATGCGCAGCGCTAAAGAAACGCAACAGCGAGTTTCA